>CAUJRU010002207.1:75000-89000 GCA_963277665.1 Viscum album | reverse complement strand
GTGTGCCTTGCAAGGAAGGACGACGTGGTGGGGTTTGTCATATGTTGTTGGGTACGGTATGTAATGACAATGACCGCCTAAAGATAATTCATTTCATGCGTGAGGACCCGCTCTGGACATGGGGCGTGTCTTCTCTGCGGTGATGGACGAGACGCGGGACGGATGTCATGACGTGTCGGCGGCCTTCATGTGCCTAAGGGGTCACGTCGGTGGCCCTTCCTATGGTTTCATAGCTCTTTTAGGGCAACCCGTGTTGTCTTTCATGCACTGCGGTGCCCTTAGGGTGGTCTAAACCCCTCAGTATGTCTCCTCGTCACTTTTGATGTTTCCTGGTGGAATAGCTGGAAATGCATAAATGTCTCTTTAGGGGGGGAGTGGTCGGCGACCCCCCCTGGGCGTGGGTCTTGTCCTGCGTGCCTAGAGCCACCCGATGACATGCCCAGTGACATGGAAAATGGCATCGACGCAATGCCATGAATTCTTGATGATTCGTCCCGTGCTTGGGGCTTGTCTTTCCCGAGGTAGTGCGCCCTAAAAACGATGACAATGAGATGGGTTTTGTCGCATGTGTGATCTTGCGGGCTGACAGTCGTTTCCAGACAAAGGCATCCGAGTGAGACGATTTGAAGGGGCCTCGAGGCCCGTCTTGGTGCATGCGGTGTGCCTTGAAAGGAAGGACGTTGAGGTGTGGTTATTCATGTGTTTTCGTGTCCCGTATGTAATGATAATGACCACCTAAAGAGAATTCATTTCATGCGTGAGGACCCTCTCTGGACATGGGGCCTGTCTTCTCGGCGGTGTTGGACGCTACCCGGGATGGATGCTAGTACGTGATGGCGGCCTTGATGTGCCTAAGGGGTCACATTGGTGGCTATTCCTATGGTTTCATATCTCTTTTAGGGCAACACGTGTTGTCTTTCATGCGCTGTGGTGCCCACAGGGTTGTCTGAACCCATCAGTATGTCTCCTCGTCAGTGCTGATGTTTCCTGGTGGGACAGCTGGAAATGCATAAATGTCTCTTTAGGGGGGGAGTGGTCGGCGACCCCCCCTGGGCGTGGGTCTTGTCCTGTGTGCCCAGAGCCACCCAGTGACATGCCCACGGACATGGAAAAACGGCCTCCAGACGAATCCATGAAAGCCTGATGATTCGTACGGTGCTTGGGGCTTGTCTTGTCTGAGGTAATGCGCCATAAAAGTGATGACAATGAGCTGGGGTGCGTCGCGTGTCAGACCCACGCCGAGTGACGTGGAAAATGGCATCGACGCAATGCCAAGAATTCCTGATGATTTGTCCCGTGCTTCGGGCTTGTCTTGCCCGAGGTAGTGCGCCATAAAAACGATGACAATGAGATGGGGTTTGTCGCGTGTGTGAGGTCCGACGTACTGACGATCACGTGGAGACAACGGCATCCGAGTGAGACGATTTGAAGGGGCCTCGGGGCTTGCCTTGGTGGATGCGGTGTGCCTTGCAAGGAAGGACGATGTGGTGGGGTTTGTCATATGTTGTTGGGTACGGTATGTATTGACAATGACCACCTAAAGATAATTCCTTTGAGGCGTGAGGACTCGCTCTGGACATGGGGCGCGTCTTCTCTGCGGTGATGGACGAGACGCGGGACGGATGCCATGACGTGTCGGCGGCCTTCATGTGCCTAAGGGGTCACGTCGGTGGCCCTTCCTATGGTTTCATAGCTCTTTTAGGGCAACCCGTGTTGTCTTTCATGCACTGCGGTGCCCTTAGGGTGGTCTAAACCCATCAGTATGTCTCCTCGTCACTGTTGATGTTTCCTGGTGGTATAGCTGGAAATGCATAAATGTCTCTTTAGGGGGGGAGTGGTCGGCGACCCCCCCTGGGCGTGGGTCTTGTCCTGCGTGCCTAGAGCCACCCACTGACATGCCGAGTGACATGGAAAATGGCATCGACGCAGTGCCATGAATTTCTGATGATTCGTCCCGTGCTTGGGGCTTGTCTTGCCCGAGGTAGTGCGCCCTAAAAACGATGACAATGAGATGGGGTTTGTCGCATGTGTGATCCTGCGGACTGACAGTCGTGTCCAGACAATGGCATCCGAGTGAGACGATTTGAAGGGGCCTCGAGGCCCGTCTTGGTGCGTGTGGCGTGCCTTGAAAGGAAGGACGTTGCGGTGGGGTTTGTCATCTGTTGTCGTGTCCCGTATGTAATGACAATGACCACCTAAAGAGAATTCATTTCATGCGTGAGGACCCTCTCTGGACATGGGGCCTGTCTTCTCGGCGGTGTTGGACGCTACCCGGGATGAATGCTACTACGTGTCGGCGGCCTTCATGTGCCTAAGGGGTCACATCGGTGGCTGTTCCTATGGTTTCATATATCTTTTAGGGCAACACGTGTTGTCTTTCATGCGCTGTGGTGCCCACAGGGTTGTCTAAACCCGTTAGTATGTCTCCTCGTCAGTGCTGATGTTTCCTGGTGGGACAGCTGAAAATGCATAAATGTCTCTTTAGGGGGGGAGTGGTCGGCGACCCCCCCTGGGCGTGGGTCTTGTCCTGCGTGCCCAGAGCCACCTAGTGACATGCCCACGGACATGGAAAAATGGCCTCCAGACAAATCCATGAAAGCTTGAGGATTCATACGGTGCTTGGGGCTTGTCTTGTCTGAGGTAATGCGCCATAAAAGTGATGACAATGAGCCGGGGTGCGTCGCGTGTCAGGTCCGACGTACTGACAATCACGTGGAGACAACGCCACCCGAGTGGGACGATTTGAAGGGGCATCGGGGCTTGCCTTGGAGGATGCGGTGTGCCTTGCAAGGAAGGACGACGTGGTGGGGTTTGTCATATGTTGTTGGGTACGGTATGTAATGACAATGACCGCCTCAAGATAATTCCTTTCATGCGTGAGGACCCGCTCTGGACATGGGGCGTGTCTTCTCTGCGGTGATGGACGAGACGCGGGACGGATGCCATGACGTGTCGGCGGCCTTCATGTGCCTAAGGGGTCACGTCGGTGGCCCTTCCTATGGTTTCATAGCTCTTTTAGGGCAACCCGTGTTGTCTTTCATGCACTGCGGTGCCCTTAGGGTGGTCTAAACCCATCAGTATGTCTCCTCGTCACTGTTGATGTTTCCTGGTGGAATAGCTGGAAATGCATAAATGTCTCTTTAGGGGGGGGAGTGGTCGGCGACCCCCCCTGGGCGTGGGTCTTGTCCTGCGTGCCTAGAGCCACCCGATGACATGCCCAGTGACATGGAAAATGGCATGGACGCAATGCCATGAATTCTCGATGATTCGTCCCGTGCTTGGGGCTTGTCTTTCCCGAGGTAGTGCGCCCTAAAAACGATGACAACGAGATGGGGTTTGTCGCATGTGTGATCTTGCGGGCTGATAGTCGTTTCCAGACAATGGCATCCGAGTGAGACGATTTGAAGGGGCCTCGAGGCCCGTCTTGGTGCATGCGGCGTGCCTTGAAGGGAAGGACGTTGAGGTGGGGTCATACCTCAAACATTGCAGATTTGGTTGGTGATGCAACCTTGTTGATCCTTCCATTAGTCATATGCTTGTCTCAAAGATCAGGTTGTGCATGTACAATGGACAAACTAATCGAACGGAATTGAATGTTCGGGACGACGGTTTGGGCTTGTGTTGGGGTCTGAGTGGTGAGCTCAGTCATACCTCAAACAATGCAGATGTTGTTGGTGATTCTACATGTCTGATCCTTCCACTAGTCATATGCTTGTCTCAAAGATCAGGTCCTGCATGATCAGTTGTGTGGGTTGATGGTTGCGCTTATGCGATTGTGTGGGAGTGGTGGATGGTTGTCAAGATACCGCGGTCTCCCTTTTTTGGGAAGGGAACGTTGGTCTCGTTGGCTCTAGGGGGTTGGGTATATCAATCCTTCCCTTGTGTCATGCATAGCGGGCTTTCCCTGCCTTCATGTGCTGCATTGTGATGCCTCTCGGGTTGCTTCCCTCGAGGCGTCACGGTCAGTTGTGTGGGTTGATGGTTGTGCTTACGCGATTGTGTGGGAGTGGTGGATGGTTGTCAAGATACTGCGGTCTCCCTTTTTTGGGAAGGGAACGTTGGTCTCGTTGGCTCTAGGGGGTTGGGTATATCAATCCTTCCCTTGTGTCATGCATAGCGGGCTTTCCCTGCCTTCATGTGCTGCATTGTGATGCCTCTCGGGTTGCTTCCCTCGAGGCGTCACGGTCAGTTGTGTGGGTTGATGGTTGTGCTTACGCGATTGTGTGGGAGTGGTGGATGGCTGTCAAGATACTGCGGTCTCCCTTTTTTGGGAAGGGAACGTTGGTCTCGTTGGCTCTAGGGGGTTGGGTATATAAATCCTTCCCTTGTGTCATGCATAGCGGGCTTTCCCTGCCTTCATGTGCTGCATTGTGATGTCTCTCGGGTTGCTTCCCTCGAGGCGTCACAGTCAGTTGTGTGGGTTGATGGTTGTGCTTACGCGATTGTGTGGGAGTGGTGGATGGTTGTCAAGATACTGCGGTCTCCCTTTTTTGGGAAGGGAACGTTGGTCTCCTTGGCTCTAGGGGGTTGGGTATATAAATCCTTCCCTTGTGTCATGCATAGCGGGCTTTCCCTGCCTTCATGTGCTGCATTGTGATGCCTCTGGGGTTGCTTCCCTTGAGGCGTCACGGTCAGTTGTGTGGGTTGATGGTTGTGCTTACGCGATTGTGTGGGAGTGGTGGATGGTTGTCAAGATACTGCGGTCTCCCTTTTTTGGGAAGGGAACGTTGGTCTCCTTGGCTCTAGGGGGTTGGGTATATAAATCCTTCCCTTGTGTCATGCATAGCGGGCTTTCCCTGCCTTCATGTGCTGCATTGTGATGTCTCTCGGGTTGCTTCCCTCGAGGTGTCACAGTCAGTTGTGTGGGTTGATGGTTGTGCTTACGCGATTGTGTGGGAGTGGTGGATGGTTGTCAAGATACTGCGGTCTCCCTTTTTTGGGAAGGGAACGTTGGTCTCCTTGGCTCTAGGGGGTTGGGTATATAAATCCTTCCCTTGTGTCATGCATAGCGGGCTTTCCCTGCCTTCATGTGCTGCATTGTGATGCCTCTCGGGTTGCTTCCCTTGAGGCGTCACGGTCAGTTGTGTGGGTTGATGGTTGTGCTTACGCGATTGTGTGGGAGTGGTGGATGGTTGTCAAGATACTGCGGTCTCCCTTTTTTGGGAAGGGAACGTTGGTCTCGTTGGCACCCTCATCCGTAAGTGGGGGATTAATTTCTCCTCGCTTTCATTTGGTCCTTGTGCATGTTTCCATGTGAATGATGGAACACGGTTTGGCTTGGTTGGATATCCGTTGAGAACACTAGTCAAATGCTTGTCTCAAAGATCAGTCTGTGCATGTACAGGGACAAACTAACCGAAAGATGGTGATATTGTGAAGGGTCTCATTAAATCAGTGACAAGTTTGACGTTCTCCTCGGTTATACATCAAGCGAAGAATGTGTATCTATTGTTTCGACAAGATACACGAGCGTCGTCACGCAGAGGTGATGACTCATTAAGGGGAATCCTGTCGATTTGGGAAGATGGTTTGGGCTTGTGTTGGGGTCTGAGTGGTTTGCTCAGTCATACCTCAAACATTGCAGATGTGGTTGGTGATGCTACCTGGCTGATCCTTCCATTAGTCATATGCTTGTCCCAAAGATCAGGTGGTGCATGTACAAAGGAAAAACTAATCGAATGGAATTGAATGTTCGGGACGACGGTTTGGGCTTGTGTTGGGGTCTGAGTGGTTAGCTCAGTCATACCTCAAACAATGCAGATGTTGTTGGTGATGCTACATGGCTGATCCTTCAACTAGTCATATGCTTGACTCAAAGATCAGGTCCCGCATGTACAAAGACAAACTAATCGAAAGATGGTGATACTGTGATGGGTCTCATTAAATTAGTGCCAGGGCTGACTTTCTCCTCAGTTATACATCAAGAGAAGAATCCCCAGGTGGGTGAGCTCCACCTAGAAGACCCTCACTTGTCCCTTCGGAGTTCTCCCTGTTGGTAGTGGAATTTTGTCAGTTATGATATACGGGCCCTGTTTATATGCTTGGGTTGAATTCTCTCGCACAATTGCGGTATTGAGCATCATGCAGAGGTGATGACTCATTAATTGGGTTCCTGTCGATTTGGAAAGACGGTTTGGGCTTGTGTTGGGGTCTGAGTGGTCTGCTCAGTCATACCTCAAACATTGCAGATGTGGTTGGTGATGCAACCTGGTTGATCCTTCCATTAGTCATATGCTTGTCCCAAAGATCAGGTTGTGCATGTACAAAGGACAAACTAATGGAACGGAATTGAATGTTCGGGATGATGGTTTGGGCTTGTGTTGGGGTCTGAGTGGTGAGCTCAGTCATACCTCAAACAATGCAGATGTTGTTGGTGATGCTACATGGCTGATCCTTCTACTAGTCATATGCTTGTCTCAAAGATCAGGTTGTGCATGATCAGTTGTGTGGGTTGATGGTTGCCCTTATGCGATTGTGTGGAAGTGGTGGATGGTTGTCAAGATACTGCGGTCTCCCTTTTTTGGGAATGGAACGTTGGTCTCGTTGGCGCTAGGGGGTTGGGTATATCAATCCTTCCCTTGTGTCATGCATAGCGGGCTTTCCCTGCCTTCATGTGCTGCATTGTGATGCCTCTCGGGTTGCTTCCCTCGAGGCGTGACGGTCAGTTGTGTGGGTTGATGGTTGTGCTTACGCGATTGTGTGGGAGTGGTGGATGGTTGTCAAGATACTGCGGTCTCCCTTTTTTGGGAAGGGAACGTTGGTCTCGTTGGCACCCTCATCCGTAAGTGGGGGTTTAATTTCTCCTCGCTTTCATTTGGTCCTTGTACATGTTTCCATGTGAATGATGGAACACGGTTTGGCTTGGTTGGATATCCGATGAGAACACTAGTCATATGCTTGTCTCAAAGATCAGTCTGTGCATGTACAGGGACAAACTAACCGAAAGATGGTGATACTGTGAAGGGTCTCATTAAATCAGTGACAAGTTTGACGTTCTCCTCGGTTATACATCAAGCGAAGAATGTGTATCTATTGTTTTTGCAAGATACACGAGCGTCATACAGAGGTGATGACTAATTAAGGGGAAACATGTCGATTTGGGAAGATGGTTTGGGCTTGTGTTGGGGTCTGAGTGGTTTGCTCAGTCATACCTCAAACATTGCAGATGTGGTTGGTGATGCTACCTGGCTGATCCTTCCATTAGTCATATGCTTGTATCAAAGATCAGGTCGTGCATGTACAAAGGACAAACTAATCGAATGGAATTGAATGCTCGGGACGACGGTTTAGGCTTGTGTTGGGGTCTGAGTGGTCTGCTCAGTCATACCTCAAACATTGCAGATGTGGTTAGTGACGCTACATGGGTGATCCTTCCACTAGTCATATGCGTGTCTCAAAGATCAGGTCCTGCATGTACAAGGACAAACTAATCGAAAGATGGTGATACTGTGAAGGGTCTCATTAAATCAGTGACACGGCTGACTTTCTCCTCGGTTATACATCAAGCGAAGAATCCCCAGGTGGGTGAGCTCCACCTAGAAGAACCTCACTTGTCCCTTTGGAGTTCTCCCTGTTGGTAGTGGAATTTTGTTGGTGCTGATGTAAGGGCCCCGTCTATATGCTTGGGTTGAATTCTCTCGCACAATTTTGGTTTCGGGTTCCAAGGGCTTGCTAAAAAGACGATGCGATACTAGACAGATATAACTTGGATGGGATGATGATAGATGAGCATGGTTGGTGTCCTGGTTCTTGGTTAAAAGTTTCGCAACGGTGGTTGAGTTCTTTTGAATGGTGGGATGTGGGGGGTGCGGCGGGACATAGGGCCTCCGTTCCTGTCATGACTCCTTTTCCTCAACGTCCCTGGAGCGTTGTGGGTTCGTCTGCTTAAAATCTGCCTCATGGCGGTTGAGTTCCTTCGGAAGGTGGGATGTGGGAGGCATGGCGGTGGGACGCTGTAATTCCTTTTCCTCACCGGTGGGATGTGGGGGGCATTGGAAAGAATGGGTTTTTGCCCAGTCTCATGCCGTGCCCGCCTTTTTCCTCACCTTTCATGGAGCGTTGCGGTTCGGGCTTGCTTAAAAGGCCACCTGTTGGTGGCGGAGTTCCTTGGATGGTGGGATGTGGGAGGCATGGTGGGTTGGTGTTCCTTTGTCGTCCCTCGACGCTCCTGCCCTTCCCTCGCCTTCTCTAGAGCAGTGCGGCTCTGCTTGCTTAAAAGCTGCCTCAGGGCGGTTGAGTTGCTGCGGATGGTGGGATGTGGGGGGCGCGGCGGGATTGGGTTTTTGCCCCGTCCCCTGACGTGCCTGCCTTTTCCTCCCCGTCTGTGGAGCATTGCGGGCTGGGTGCTTAAATACCGCCTCACGGTTTGTGGGATCCTGTGGATGGTGGGATGTGGGCGGCGCGGCGGGACATAGGACCCCCGTACCTACCATGACTCCTTTTCCTCGACGTCTCTTGAGCGTTGCTGGTTCGTCTGCTTAAAAGCTGCCTCATGGCGGTTGAGTTCCTACGGAATGTGAGATGTGGGAGGCACGGCGGGATGGGGGTTTCCCTCCTCATCCCCTGACGTTCCTACCTTTTTCCTCACTGGTGGGATGTGGGGGGTATGGGTGGGATTGGGTTGTTTCCCCGTCCTGTCGTACCCACCTTTTTCCTCACCTTTCATGGAGCGTTGCGGGTCAGGCTTTGCTTAAAATCCACTGATTGTGGTTGAGTTCTTGCAGATGTTGGGATGTGGGAGGCATGGTGGGATTGGGTTCCTTTGTCGTCCCTTGCTGTACCGCCTTTTCCTCACCTTCTCTGGAGCGTTGTGGAATTTTGGTAGTGGTTCAAGCGCGAAACTGTCGGTATCACCAGGATGCGAGAGCGTGCTCCTAAATTTCTCATTCAGTGATATTCCATGCGAACCATAGCAAGCTGCCTTGGGCAATGATTGGTGGGAGTGCTTTGCTCAACGCATTGTCGGGGCCACGTGCGAGTTATTTGGGTCCTAAGAAACTCACACCAACAGGGTAACGATTTCCATGGTTCATTATTGGACAAGTTGGGGTGCCTTCCTCCTCAGTCATGCCTTGGGTGATGATGTTCATAAGGGTGGCTTGAGAATGTGTATCTACTGTTTCTGCAAGATACACGAGCGTCATGCAGAGGTGATGACTAATTAAGGGGAAACATGTCGATTTGGGAAGAGATGGTTCGGGCTTGTGTTGGGGTCTGAGTGGTCTGCTCAGTCATACCTCAAACATTGCAGATGTGGTTGGTGATGGTACCCGGTTGATCTTTCCATTAGTCATATTATTGTCTCAAAGATCAGGCTGTGCATGTACGAAGGACAAACTAATCGAATGGAATTGAATGCTCGGGACGACGGTTTGGGCTTGTGTTGGGGTCTGAGTGGTCTGCTCAGTCATACCTCAAACATTGCAGATGTGGTTGGTGATGCTACATGGTTGATCCTTCCACTAGTCATATGCCTGTCTCAAAGATCAGGTCCCGCATGTAAAGGACAAACTAATCGAAAGATGGTGATACTGTGACGGGTCTCATTAAATCAGTGCCAGGGCTGACTTTCTCCTCGGTTATACCTCAAGCGAAGAATCCCCAGGTGGGTGAGCTCCACCTTGAAGACCCTCACTTGTCCCTTTGGAGTTCTCCCTGTTGGTAGTGGAATTTTGTTGGTGCTGATGTACGGGCCCCGTCTATATGCTTGGGTTGAATTCTCTCGCACAGTTTTGGTTTCGGGTTCCAAGGGCTTGCTAAAAAGACGATGCGATACTAGACAGATATAACTTGGATGGGATGATGATAGATGAGCATGGTTGGTGTCCTGGTTCTTGGTTAAAAGTTTCGCAACGGTGGTTGAGTTCTTTTGAATGGTGGGATGTGGGGGGTGCGGCGGGACATAGGGCCTCTGTTCCTGTCATGACTCCTTTTCCTCAACGTCCCTGGAGCGTTGTGGGTTCGTCTGCTTAAAATCTGCCTCACGGCGGTTGAGTTCCTTCGGAAGGTGGGATGTGGGAAGCATGGCGGTGGGACGCTGTAATTCCTTTTCCTCACCGGTGGGATGTGGGGGGCATTGGAAAGAATGGGTTTTTGCCCAGTCTCATGCCGTGCCCGCCTTTTTCCTCACCTTTCATGGAGCGTTGCGGTTCGGGCTTGCTTAAAAGGCCACCTGTTGGTGGCGGAGTTCCTTGGATGGTGGGATGTGGGAGGCATGGTGGGTTGGTGTTCCTTTGTCGTCCCTCGACGCTCCTGCCCTTCCCTCGCCTTCTCTAGAGCAGTGCGGCTTTGCTTGCTTAAAAGCTGCCTCAGGGTGGTTGAGTTGCTGCGGATGGTGGGATGTGGGGGGCGCGGCGGGATTGGGTTTTTGCCCCGTCCCCTGACGTGCCTGCCTTTTCCTCCCCGTCTGTGGAGCATTGCGGGCTGGGTGCTTAAATACCGCCTCACGGTTTGTGGGATCCTGTGGATGGTGGGATGTGGGCGGCGCGGCGGGACATAGGACCCCCGTACCTACCATGACTCCTTTTCCTCGACGTCTCTTGAGCGTTGCTGGTTCGTCTGCTTAAAAGCTGCCTCATGGCGGTTGAGTTCCTACGGAATGTGAGATGTGGGAGGCACGGCGGGATGGGGGTTTCCCTCCTCATCCCCTGACGTTCCTACCTTTTCCCTCACTGGTGGGATGTGGGGGGTATGGGCGGGATTGGGTTGTTTCCCCGTCCTGTCGTACCCACCTTTTTCCTCACCTTTCATGGAGCGTTGCGGGTCGGGCTTTGCTTAAAATCCACTGAGTGTGGTTGAGTTCTTGCAGATGTTGGGATGTGGGAGGCATGGTGGGATTGGGTTCCTTTGTCGTCCCTTGCTGTACCGCCTTTTCCTCACCTTCTCTGGAGCGTTGTGGAATTTTGGTAGTGGTTCAAGCGCGAAACTGTCGGTATCACCAGGATGCGAGAGCGTGCTCCTAAATTTCTCATTCAGCGATATTCCATGCGAACCATAGCAAGCTGCCTTGGGCAATGATTGGTGGGAGTGCTTTGCTCAACGCATTGTCGGGGCCACGTGCGAGTTATTTGTGTCCTAAGAGACTCACACCAACAGGGTAACGATTTCCATGGTTCATTATTGGACAAGTTGGGGTGCCTTCCTCCTCAGTCATGCCTTGGGTGATGATGTTCATAAGGGTGGCTTGAGAATGTGTATCTACTGTTTCTGCAAGATACACGAGCGTCATGCGGAGGTGATGACTCATTAAGGGGAATCCTGTCGATTTGGGAAGATGGTTGGGGCTTGTGTTGGGGTCTGAGTGGTCTGCTCAGTCATACCTCAAACATTGCAGATGTGGTTGGTGATGCTACCTGGCTGATCCTTCCATTAGTCATATGCTTGTCTCAAAGATCAGGTTGTGCATGTACAAAGGACAAACTAATCGAACAGAATTGAATGTTCGGGACGACGGTTTGGGCTTGTGTTGGGGTCTGAGTGGTCAGCTCAGTCATACCCCAAACAATGCAGATGTTGTTGGTGATGCTACATGGCTGATCCTTCCACTAGTCATATGCCTGTCTCAAAGATCAGGTCCCGCATGTAAAGGACAAACTAATCGAAAGATGGTGATACTGTGACGGGTCTCATTAAATCAGTGCCAGGGGTGACTTTCTCCTCGGTTATATCTCAAGCGAAGAATCCCCAGGTGGGTGAGCTCCACCTAGAAGACCCTCACTTGTCCCTTTGGAGTTCTCCCTGTTGGTAGTGGAATTTTTTTGGTGCTGATGTAGGGGCCCCGTCTATATGCTTGGGTTGAATTCTCTCGCACAATTGCGGTTCCGTCTTCCAAGGGCTTGCTAAAAAGACAATGCGATACTAGACAGATATAACTTGGATGGGATGATGATAGATGAGCATGGTTGGTGTCCTGGTTCTTGGTTAAAAGTTTCGCAACGGTGGTT
The DNA here is from genome assembly GCA_963277665.1 of Viscum album. NCBI lineage: Eukaryota > Viridiplantae > Streptophyta > Magnoliopsida > Santalales > Viscaceae > Viscum > Viscum album. The sequence continues at coordinate 77,058 of CAUJRU010002207.1, read as the reverse complement.
GAGTTCTTTTGAATGGTGGGATGTGGGGGGTGCGGCGGGACATAGGGCCTCCGTTCCTGTCATGACTCCTTTTCCTCAACGTCCCTGGAGCGTTGTGGGTTCGTCTGCTTAAAATCTGCCTCATGGCGGTTGAGTTCCTTCGGAAGGTGGGATGTGGGAGGCATGGCGGTGGGACGCTGTAATTCCTTTTCCTCACCGGTGGGATGTGGGGGGCATTGGAAAGAATGGGTTTTTGCCCAGTCTCATGCCGTGCCCGCCTTTTTCCTCACCTTTCATGGAGCGTTGCGGTTCGGGCTTGCTTAAAAGGCCACCTGTCGGTGGCGGAGTTCCTTGGATGGTGGGATGTGGGAGGCATGGTGGGTTGGTGTTCCTTTGTCGTCCCTCGACGCTCCTGCCCTTCCCTCGCCTTCTCTAGAGCAGTGCGGCTTGGCTTGCTTAAAAGCCGCCTCAGGGTGGTTGAGTTGTTGCGGATGGTGGGATGTGGGAGGCGCGGCGGGATTGGGTTTTTGCCCCGTCCCCTGACGTGCCTGCCTTTTCCTCCCCGTCTGTGGAGCATTGCGGGCTGGGTGCTTAAATACCGCCTCACGGTTTGTGGGATCCTGTGGATGGTGGGATGTGGGCGGCGCGGCGGGACATAGGACCCCCGTACCTACCCTGACTCCTTTTCCTTGACGTCTCTTGAGCGTTGCTGGTTCGTCTGCTTAAAAGCTGCCTCATGGCGGTTGAGTTCCTACGGAATGTGAGATGTGGGAGGCACGGCGGGATGGGGGTTTCCCTCCTCATCCCCTGACGTTCCTACCTTTTTCCTCACTGGTGGGATGTGGGGGGTATGGGCGGGATTGGGTTGTTTCCCCGTCCTGTCGTACCCACCTTTTTCCTCACCTTTCATGGAGCGTTGCGGGTCGGGCTATGCTTAAAAGCCACCGAGTGTGGTTGAGTTCTTGCAGATGTTGGGATGTGGGAGGCATGGTGGGATTGGGTTCCTTTGTCGTCCCTTGCTGTACCGCCTTTTCCTCACCTTCTCTGGAGCGTTGTGGAATTTTGGTAGTGGTTCAAGCGCGAAACTGTCGGTATCACCAGGATGCAAGAGCGTGCTCCTAAATTTCTCATTCAGCGATATTTCATGCGAACCATAGCAAGCTGCCTTGGGCAATGATTGGTGGGAGTGCTTTGCTCAACGCATTGTCGGGGCCACGTGCGAGTTATTTGGGTCCTAAGAAACTCACACCAACAGGGTGACGATTTCCATGGTTCATTATTGGACAAGTTGGGGTGCCTTCCTCCTCAGTCATGCCTTGGGTGATGATGTTCATAAGGGTGGCTTGAGAATGTGTATCTACTGTTTCTGCAAGATACACGAGCGTCATGCGGAGGTGATGACTCATTAAGGGGAATCCTGTCGATTTGGGAAGATGGTTGGGGCTTGTGTTGGGGTCTGAGTGGTCTGCTCAGTCATACCTCAAACATTGCAGATGTGGTTGGTGATGCTACCTGGCTGATCCTTCCATTAGTCATATGCTTGTCTCAAAGATCAGGTTGTGCATGTACAAAGGACAAACTAATCGAACAGAATTGAATGTTCGGGACGACGGTTTGGGCTTGTGTTGGGGTCTGAGTGGTCAGCTCAGTCATACCCCAAACAATGCAGATGTTGTTGGTGATGCTACATGGCTGATCCTTCCACTAGTCATATGCCTGTCTCAAAGATCAGGTCCCGCATGTAAAGGACAAACTAATCGAAAGATGGTGATACTGTGACGGGTCTCATTAAATCAGTTCCAGGGGTGACTTTCTCCTCGGTTATATCTCAAGCGAAGAATCCCCAGGTGGGTGAGCTCCACCTAGAAGACCCTCACTTGTCCCTTTGGAGTTCTCCCTGTTGGTAGTGGAATTTTTTTGGTGCTGATGTAGGGGCCCCGTCTATATGCTTGGGTTGAATTCTCTCGCACAATTGCGGTTCCGTCTTCCAAGGGCTTGCTAAAAAGACGATGCGATACTAGACAGATATAACTTGGATGGGATGATGATAGATGAGCATGGTTGGTGTCCTGGTTCTTG
>CAUJRU010002207.1:42500-65000 GCA_963277665.1 Viscum album | reverse complement strand
GGAGTGGTCGGCGACCCCCCCCTGGGCGTGGGTCTTGTCCTGCGCGCCCAGATCCACCCAATGACATGCCCACGGACATGAAAAAATGGCCTCTAGACAATGCCATGAATGCTTGGTGATTCGTCCGGTGCTTGGGGCTTGTCTTGTCCGGGGTATTGCGCCATGAAAGCGATGACAATGAGCCGGGGTTCGTCACGTGTCAGGTCCTACGTACTGACAATCGCGTGGAGACAATGCCATCCGGGTGAGGCGATTTGAAGGGGCCTCGGGGCTTGTCTTGGTGGATGCGGTGTGCCTTAAAAGGAAAGACATGGAGGTGGTGGTTGGTGAAATGTTGTTGGGTCCTATATGTAACGACAATCACCACCTGATGAGAATTCATTTCATGCGTGAGGACCCGCTGTGGACATGGGGCATGTCTTCTCGGCGGTGATCGACGATACGCGGGACGGATGCCATGACGTGTCGGCGGCCTTCAAGTGCCTAAGGGGTCACGTCGGTGGTCGTTCCTATGGTTTCATAGCTCTTTTAGGGCAACACGTGTTGTCTTTCATGCGCTGCACTGACCTCTGGGATGTCTAAACCCCTCAGTATGTCTCCTCGTCACTGATGATGTTTCCTGGTGGGATAGCTGGAAATGCATAAATGTCTCTTTAGGGGGGGAGTGGTCGGCGACCCCCCCTGGGCGTGGGTCTTGTCCTGCGTGCCCAGAGCCACCCAATGACATGCCCACGGACATGGAAAAATGGCCTCTAGACAATCCCATGAATGCTTGATGATTCGTCCGGTGCTTGGGGCTTGTCTTGTCCGGGGTAGTGCGCCATCAAAGCTTTGAAAATGAGTCGGGGTTCGTCGCGTGTCAGGTCCTACGTACTGACAATCGCGTGGAGACAATTCCATCCGAGTGAGACGATTTGAAGGGGCATCGGGGCTTGCATTGGTGGATGCGGGGTGCCTTGAAAGGAAGGACGCCGAGCTGGGGTTTGCCATATCTTGTTGGGTCCGGTATGTAACGTCCATGACCACCTAAATAGAATTCGTTTCATGCGTGAGGACCCGCTCTGGACATGGGGTTGTCTTCTCGGCGGTGGTCGACGACACGCGGGACGGATGCCATGACGTGCCGGCGGCCTTCATGTGCCTAAGGGGTCACGTCGGTGGCCGTTCCTATGGTTTCATAGCTCTTTTAGGGCAACTCGCGTTGTCTTTCATGAGCTGGGGTGCCCTCTGGGTGGTCTAAACCACTCAGTATGTCTCCTCGTCAGTGCTGATGTTTCCTGGTGGGATAGCTGTAAATGCATAAATGTCTCTTTAGGGGGGTAGTGGTCGGCGACCCCCCCTGGGCGTGGGTCTTGTCCTGCGTGCCTCGAGCCACCCAGTGACATGCCCACGGACATGGAAAAATGGCCTCTAGACAATGCCATCAATGCGTGATGATTCGTCCGGTGCTTGGGGCTTGTCTTCTCCGGGGTAGTGCGCCTTAAAAGCTTTGACAATGAGCCGGGGTTCGTCGCGTGTGAGGTCCTACGTACCGACAATCGCGTGGAGACAATGCCATCCGAGTGAGACGATTTGAAGGGGCCTCGAGGCTTGTCTTGGTGGATGCGGGGTGCCTTGAAAGGAAGGACGCCGAGCTGGGGTTTGTCATATGTTGTTGGGTTCGGTATGTAACGACACCGACCACCTAAAGAGAATTCATTTCATGCGTGAGGACCCGCTCTGGACATGGGGTCTGTCTTCTCGGCGGTGGTCGACGATACGCGGGAAGGATGCCATGACGTGTCGGCGGCCTTCACGTGCCTAAGGGGTCACGTCGGTTGCCGTTCCTATGGTTTCATAGCTCTTTTAGGGCAACACGTGTTGTCTTTCATGCGCTGCGGTTCCCTCTGGGTGGTCTGAACCACTCAGTATGTCTCCTCGTCAGTGCTGATGTTTCCTGGTGGGAGAGCTGGAAATGCAGAAATGTCTCTTTAGGGGGGGAGTGGTCGGCGACCCCCCCTGGGCGTGGGTCTTGTCCTGCGTGCCCAGAGCCACCCAGTGACATGCCCACAGACATGGAAAAATGGCCTCTAGATGATTCCTCCTGTGCTTGGGGCTTGTCTTGCCCGCGGTAGTGCCCCATAAAAGCGATGACAATGAGACGGGGTTCGTCGCGTGTCAGGTCCGACGAACTGACAATCGCGTGGAGACAAAGCCATCCGAGTGAGACGATTTGAAGTGGCCTCGGGGCATGTCTTGGTGGATGCGACGTGCCTTGAAAGGAAGGACGTCGAGGTGGGGTTTTTCATATGTTGTTGGGTCCTGTATGTAATTACAATTACCACCTAAAGAGAATTCTTTTCATGAGTGAGGACCCGCTCTGGACATGGGGCGTGTCTTCTCGGCGGTGATCGACGATACGCGGGATGGATGCCATGACTTGTCGGTGGCCTTCATGTGCATAAGGGGTCACGTCGGTGGCCCTTCCTATGGTTTCATAGCTCTTTTAGGGCAACACGTGTTGTCTTTCATGCGCTGTGGTGCCCTCAGGGTGGTCTAAACCCATCAGTATGTCTCCTCGTCAGTGTTGATGTTTCCTGGTGGGATAGCTGGAAATGCATAAATGTCTCTTTAGGGGGGGAGTGGTCGGCGACCCCCCTGGGCGTGGGTCTTGTCCTGCGTGCCTAGAGCCACCCAATGACATGCCCAGTGACATGGAAAATGGCATCGACGCAATGCCCTGAATTCCTGATGATTCTTCCCGTGCTAGGGTCTTGTCTTGCCCGAGGTGGTGCGCCATAAAACCGATGACAATGAGATGGGTGGGGTTTGTCGCCTGTGAGATCCTACGGACTGACAATCGCGTCCAGACAATGGAATCCTAGTGAGGCGATTTGAAGGGGCCTCGGGGCCCGTCTTGGTGCGTGCGGCGTGCCTTGAAAGGAAGGACGTTGAGGTGGGGTTTGTCATATGTTGTTGTGTCCGGTATGTAAAGACAATGACCACCTAAAGAGAATTCATTTCATGCGTGAGGACCCGCTCTGGACATGGGTCCTGTCTCCTCGGCGGTGTTGGACGATACGCGGGACGGATGCCATGACGTGTCGGCGGCCTTCATGTGCCTAAGGGGCCACGTCGGTGTCCCTTCCTATGGTTTCATAGCCCTTTTAGGGCAACACGTGTTGCCTTTCATGCGCTGCGGTTCCCTCTGGGTGGTCTAAACCACTCAGTATGTCTCCTCGTCAGTGTTGATGTTTCCTGGTGGAATAGCTGGAAATGCATAAATGTCTCTTTAGGGGGGGAGTGGTCGGCGACCCCCCCTGGGCGTGGGTCTTGTCCTGCGTGCCGAGAGCCACCCACAGACATGCCCAGTGACATGGAAAATGGCATCGACGCAATGCCATGAATTCCTGATGATTCGTCCCGTGCTTGGGGCTTGTCTTGCCCGAGGTAGTGCGCCCTAAAAACGATGGCAATGAGACGGGGTTTGTCGCATGTGCGATCCTGCGGACTGACAGTCGCGTCCAGACAATGGCATCCGAGTGAGACGATTTGAAGGGGCCTCAGGGCCCGTCTTGGTGCATGCGGCGTGCCTTGAAAGGAAGGACGTCGAGGTGGGGTTTTTCATATGTTGTCGTGTCCCGTATGTAATGACAATGACCACCTAAAGAGAATTCATTTCATGCGCGAGGACCCGCTCTGGACATGGGGCCTGTCTTCTCGGCGGCGTTGGATGCTACCCGCGACGAATGCTACTACGTGTCGGCGGCCTTGATGTGCCTAAGGGGTCACATCAGTGGCTGTTCCTATGGTTTCATATCTCTTTTAGGGCAACACGTGTTGTCTTTCATGCGCTGTGGTGCCCACAGGGTTGTCTAAACCCATCAGTATGTCTCCTCGTCAGTGCTGATGTTTCCTGGTGGGACAGCTGGAAATGCATAAATGTCTCTTTAGGGGGGGAGTGGTCGGCGACCCCCCCTGGGCGTGGGTCTTGTCCTGCGTGCCCAGAGCCACCCAGTGACATGCCCACGGACATGGAAAAACAGCCTCCGGACAAAGCAAAGACAGCTTGATGATTCGTCCGGTGCTTGGGGCTTGTCTTGTTCGAGGTAGTGCGCCATAAAAGTGATGACAATGAGCCGGGTTTCGTCGCGTGTCAGGTCCTCCGTACTGACAATCAGGTGGAGACAACGCCATCCGGGTGAGAGGATTTGAAGGGGCCTCAGGGCTTGCCTTGGTGGATGCGGTGTGCCTTGAATGGAAGGACAATGAGGTGGGGTTTGTCATATGTTGTTGGGTCCGGTATGTAATGACAATGACCGCCTAAAGAGAATTCCTTTCATGCGTGGGGACCCGCTCTGGACATGGGGCGTGTCTTCGCTGTGGTGATGGACGATACGTGGGACGGATGCCATGACGTGTCGGCGGCCTTCATGTGCCTAAGGGGTCACGTCGGTGGCCCTTCCTATGGTTTCATAGCTCTTTTAGGGCAACACGTGTTGCCTTTCATGCGCTGCCCTGCCCTCAGGGTGGTCTAAACCCATCAGTATGTCTCCTCGTCGGTGTTGATGTTTCCTGGTGGAATAGCTGGAAATGCATAAATGTCTCTTTAGGGGGGGAGTGGTCGGCGACCCCCCGGGCGTGGGTCTTGTCTTGCGTGCCTAGAGCCACCCAATGTGATGCCCATTGACATGCAAAATGACATCGACGTAATGCCATGAATGCCTGATGATTCGTCCCGTGCTTGGGGCTTGTCTTGCCCGAGGTAGTGCGCCATAAAAACGATGACAATGGGATGGTGTTTGTCGCCTTCGAGATCCTGCGGACTGACAGTCGCGTTCAGACAATGGCATCCGAGTGAGACGATTTGAAGGGGTCTCGGGGCCCGTCTTGGTGCATGCGGCGTTTCTTGAAAGGAAGGACGTCGAGGTGGGGTTTGTCACATGTTGTTGTGTTCGGAATGTAAAGACAATGACCGCCTAAAGATAATTCATTTCATGCGCGGGGACCCGCTCTGGACATGGGTCCTGTCTTCTCGGCGGTGTTGGATGATACCCGGGACGGATGCCATGACGTGTCGGCGGCCTTCGTGTGCCTAAGGGGTCACTTTGGTGGCTGTTCGTATGGATTCGTAGCTCTTTAAGGGCAACACGTGCTGTCTTTCATGCGTTGTGGTGCCCATTGGGTTGTCTGAACCCATCAGTATGTGTCCTCGTCAGTGCTGATGTTTCCTGGTGGGACAGCTGGAAATGCATAAATGTCTCTTTAGGGGGGGAGTGGTCGGCGACCCCCCCTGGGCGTGGGTCTTGTCCTGCGTGCCCAGAGCCACCCAGTGACATGCCCACGAACATGGAAAAACGACCTCCAGACAAATCCATGAAAGCTTGATTATTCGTACGGTGCTTGGGGCTTGTCTTGTCTGAGGTAATGCGTCATAAAAGTGATGACAATGAGCCGGGGTGCGTCGCGTGTCAGGTCCGACGTACTGACAATCACGTGGAGACAACGCCATCCGAGTGGGACGATTTGAAGGGACCTCGGGTCTTGCCTTGGTGGATGCGGTGTGCCTTGCAAGGAAGGACGACGTGGTGGGGTTTGTCATATGTTGTTGGGTACGGTATGTATTGACAATGACCGCCTAAAGATAATTCCTTTGAGGCGTGAGGACCAGCTCTGGACATGGGGCGTGTCTTCTCTGCGGTGATGGACGAGACGCGGGGCGGATGCCATGACGTGTCGGCGGCCTTCATGTGCCTAAGGGGTCACGTCGGTGGCCCTTCCTATGGTTTCATAGCTCTTTTAGGGCAACCCGTGTTGTCTTTCATGCACTGCAGTGCCCTTAGGGTGGTCTAAACCCATCAGTATGTCTCCTCGTCACTGTTGATGTTTCCTGGTGGTATAGCTGGAAATGCATAAATGTCTCTTTAGGGGGGGAGTGGTCGGCGACCCCCCCTGGGCGTGGGTCTTGTCCTGCGTGCCTAGAGCCACCCAATGACATGCCGAGTGACATGGAAAATGGCATCGACGCAGTGCCACGAATTCCTGATGATTCGTCTCGTGCTTGGGGCTTGTCTTGCCCGAGGTAGTGCGCCCTAAAAACGATGACAATGAGATGGGGTTTGTCGCATGTGTGATCCTGCGGACTGACAGTCGTGTCCAGACAATGGCATCCGAGTGAGACGATTTGAAGGGGCCTCGAGGCCCGTCTTGGTGCGTGTGGCGTGCCTTGAAAGGAAGGACGTTGCGGTGGGGTTTGTCATCTGTTGTCGTGTCCCGTATGTAATGACAATGACCACCTAAAGAGAATTCATTTCATGCGTGAGGACCCTCTCTGGACATGGGGCCTGTCTTCTCGGCGGTGTTGGACGCTACCCGGGATGAATGCTACTACGTGTCGGCGGCCTTCATGTGCCTAAGGGGTCACATCGGTGGCTGTTCCTACGGTTTCATATATCTTTTAGGGCAACACGTGTTGACTTTCATGCGCTGTGGTGCCCACAGGGTTGTCTAAACCCTCCAGTATGTCTCCTCGTCAGTGCTGATGTTTCCTGGTGGGACAGCTGGAAAGGCATAAATGTCTCTTTAGGGGGGGAGTGGTCGGCGACCCCCCCTGGGCGTGGGTCTTGTCCTGCGTGCCCAGAGCCACCTAGTGACATGCCCACGGACATGGAAAAATGGCCTCCAGACAAATCCATGAAAGCTTGAGGATTCATACGGTGCTTGGGGCTTGTCTTGTCTGAGGTAATGCGCCATAAAAGTGATGACAATGAGCCGGGGTGCGTCGCGTGTCAGGTCCGAGGTACTGACAATCACGTGGAGACAACGCCACCCGAGTGGGACGATTTGAAGGGGCATCGGGGCTTGCCTTGGAGGATGCGGTGTGCCTTGCAAGGAAGGACGACGTGGTGGGGTTTGTCATATGTTGTTGGGTACGGTATGTAATGACAATGACCGCCTAAAGATAATTCATTTCATGCGTGAGGACCCGCTCTGGACATGGGGCGTGTCTTCTCTGCGGTGATGGACGAGACGCGGGACGGATGTCATGACGTGTCGGCGGCCTTCATGTGCCTAAGGGGTCACGTCGGTGGCCCTTCCTATGGTTTCATAGCTCTTTTAGGGCAACCCGTGTTGTCTTTCATGCACTGCGGTGCCCTTAGGGTGGTCTAAACCCCTCAGTATGTCTCCTCGTCACTTTTGATGTTTCCTGGTGGAATAGCTGGAAATGCATAAATGTCTCTTTAGGGGGGGAGTGGTCGGCGACCCCCCCTGGGCGTGGGTCTTGTCCTGCGTGCCTAGAGCCACCCGATGACATGCCCAGTGACATGGAAAATGGCATCGACGCAATGCCATGAATTCTTGATGATTCGTCCCGTGCTTGGGGCTTGTCTTTCCCGAGGTAGTGCGCCCTAAAAACGATGACAATGAGATGGGTTTTGTCGCATGTGTGATCTTGCGGGCTGACAGTCGTTTCCAGACAAAGGCATCCGAGTGAGACGATTTGAAGGGGCCTCGAGGCCCGTCTTGGTGCATGCGGTGTGCCTTGAAAGGAAGGACGTTGAGGTGTGGTTATTCATGTGTTTTCGTGTCCCGTATGTAATGATAATGACCACCTAAAGAGAATTCATTTCATGCGTGAGGACCCTCTCTGGACATGGGGCCTGTCTTCTCGGCGGTGTTGGACGCTACCCGGGATGGATGCTAGTACGTGATGGCGGCCTTGATGTGCCTAAGGGGTCACATTGGTGGCTATTCCTATGGTTTCATATCTCTTTTAGGGCAACACGTGTTGTCTTTCATGCGCTGTGGTGCCCACAGGGTTGTCTGAACCCATCAGTATGTCTCCTCGTCAGTGCTGATGTTTCCTGGTGGGACAGCTGGAAATGCATAAATGTCTCTTTAGGGGGGGAGTGGTCGGCGACCCCCCCTGGGCGTGGGTCTTGTCCTGTGTGCCCAGAGCCACCCAGTGACATGCCCACGGACATGGAAAAACGGCCTCCAGACGAATCCATGAAAGCCTGATGATTCGTACGGTGCTTGGGGCTTGTCTTGTCTGAGGTAATGCGCCATAAAAGTGATGACAATGAGCTGGGGTGCGTCGCGTGTCAGACCCACTCCGAGTGACGTGGAAAATGGCATCGACGCAATGCCAAGAATTCCTGATGATTTGTCCCGTGCTTCGGGCTTGTCTTGCCCGAGGTAGTGCGCCATAAAAACGATGACAATGAGATGGGGTTTGTCGCGTGTGTGAGGTCCGACGTACTGACGATCACGTGGAGACAACGGCATCCGAGTGAGACGATTTGAAGGGGCCTCGGGGCTTGCCTTGGTGGATGCGGTGTGCCTTGCAAGGAAGGACGATGTGGTGGGGTTTGTCATATGTTGTTGGGTACGGTATGTATTGACAATGACCACCTAAAGATAATTCCTTTGAGGCGTGAGGACTCGCTCTGGACATGGGGCGCGTCTTCTCTGCGGTGATGGACGAGACGCGGGACGGATGCCATGACGTGTCGGCGGCCTTCATGTGCCTAAGGGGTCACGTCGGTGGCCCTTCCTATGGTTTCATAGCTCTTTTAGGGCAACCCGTGTTGTCTTTCATGCACTGCGGTGCCCTTAGGGTGGTCTAAACCCATCAGTATGTCTCCTCGTCACTGTTGATGTTTCCTGGTGGTATAGCTGGAAATGCATAAATGTCTCTTTAGGGGGGGAGTGGTCGGCGACCCCCCCTGGGCGTGGGTCTTGTCCTGCGTGCCTAGAGCCACCCACTGACATGCCGAGTGACATGGAAAATGGCATCGACGCAGTGCCATGAATTTCTGATGATTCGTCCCGTGCTTGGGGCTTGTCTTGCCCGAGGTAGTGCGCCCTAAAAACGATGACAATGAGATGGGGTTTGTCGCATGTGTGATCCTGCGGACTGACAGTCGTGTCCAGACAATGGCATCCGAGTGAGACGATTTGAAGGGGCCTCGAGGCCCGTCTTGGTGCGTGTGGCGTGCCTTGAAAGGAAGGACGTTGCGGTGGGGTTTGTCATCTGTTGTCGTGTCCCGTATGTAATGACAATGACCACCTAAAGAGAATTCATTTCATGCGTGAGGACCCTCTCTGGACATGGGGCCTGTCTTCTCGGCGGTGTTGGACGCTACCCGGGATGAATGCTACTACGTGTCGGCGGCCTTCATGTGCCTAAGGGGTCACATCGGTGGCTGTTCCTATGGTTTCATATATCTTTTAGGGCAACACGTGTTGTCTTTCATGCGCTGTGGTGCCCACAGGGTTGTCTAAACCCGTTAGTATGTCTCCTCGTCAGTGCTGATGTTTCCTGGTGGGACAGCTGAAAATGCATAAATGTCTCTTTAGGGGGGGGGTGGTCGGCGACCCCCCCTGGGCGTGGGTCTTGTCCTGCGTGCCCAGAGCCACCTAGTGACATGCCCACGGACATGGAAAAATGGCCTCCAGACAAATCCATGAAAGCTTGAGGATTCATACGGTGCTTGGGGCTTGTCTTGTCTGAGGTAATGCGCCATAAAAGTGATGACAATGAGCCGGGGTGCGTCGCGTGTCAGGTCCGACGTACTGACAATCACGTGGAGACAACGCCACCCGAGTGGGAAGATTTGAAGGGGCATCGGGGCTTGCCTTGGAGGATGCGGTGTGCCTTGCAAGGAAGGACGACGTGGTGGGGTTTGTCATATGTTGTTGGGTACGGTATGTAATGACAATGACCGCCTCAAGATAATTCCTTTCATGCGTGAGGACCCGCTCTGGACATGGGGCGTGTCTTCTCTGCGGTGATGGACGAGACGCGGGACGGATGCCATGACGTGTCGGCGGCCTTCATGTGCCTAAGGGGTCACGTCGGTGGCCCTTCCTATGGTTTCATAGCTCTTTTAGGGCAACCCGTGTTGTCTTTCATGCACTGCGGTGCCCTTAGGGTGGTCTAAACCCATCAGTATGTCTCCTCGTCACTGTTGATGTTTCCTGGTGGAATAGCTGGAAATGCATAAATGTCTCTTTAGGGGGGGGAGTGGTCGGCGACCCCCCCTGGGCGTGGGTCTTGTCCTGCGTGCCTAGAGCCACCCGATGACATGCCCAGTGACATGGAAAATGGCATGGACGCAATGCCATGAATTCTCGATGATTCGTCCCGTGCTTGGGGCTTGTCTTTCCCGAGGTAGTGCGCCCTAAAAACGATGACAACGAGATGGGGTTTGTCGCATGTGTGATCTTGTGGGCTGATAGTCGTTTCCAGACAATGGCATCCGAGTGAGACGATTTGAAGGGGCCTCGAGGCCCGTCTTGGTGCATGCGGCGTGCCTTGAAGGGAAGGACGTTGAGGTGGGGTCATACCTCAAACATTGCAGATTTGGTTGGTGATGCAACCTTGTTGATCCTTCCATTAGTCATATGCTTGTCTCAAAGATCAGGTTGTGCATGTACAATGGACAAACTAATCGAACGGAATTGAATGTTCGGGACGACGGTTTGGGCTTGTGTTGGGGTCTGAGTGGTGAGCTCAGTCATACCTCAAACAATGCAGATGTTGTTGGTGATTCTACATGTCTGATCCTTCCACTAGTCATATGCTTGTCTCAAAGATCAGGTCCTGCATGATCAGTTGTGTGGGTTGATGGTTGCGCTTATGCGATTGTGTGGGAGTGGTGGATGGTTGTCAAGATACCGCGGTCTCCCTTTTTTGGGAAGGGAACGTTGGTCTCGTTGGCTCTAGGGGGTTGGGTATATCAATCCTTCCCTTGTGTCATGCATAGCGGGCTTTCCCTGCCTTCATGTGCTGCATTGTGATGCCTCTCGGGTTGCTTCCCTCGAGGCGTCACGGTCAGTTGTGTGGGTTGATGGTTGTGCTTACGCGATTGTGTGGGAGTGGTGGATGGTTGTCAAGATACTGCGGTCTCCCTTTTTTGGGAAGGGAACGTTGGTCTCGTTGGCTCTAGGGGGTTGGGTATATCAATCCTTCCCTTGTGTCATGCATAGCGGGCTTTCCCTGCCTTCATGTGCTGCATTGTGATGCCTCTCGGGTTGCTTCCCTCGAGGCGTCACGGTCAGTTGTGTGGGTTGATGGTTGTGCTTACGCGATTGTGTGGGAGTGGTGGATGGCTGTCAAGATACTGCGGTCTCCCTTTTTTGGGAAGGGAACGTTGGTCTCGTTGGCTCTAGGGGGTTGGGTATATAAATCCTTCCCTTGTGTCATGCATAGCGGGCTTTCCCTGCCTTCATGTGCTGCATTGTGATGTCTCTCGGGTTGCTTCCCTCGAGGCGTCACAGTCAGTTGTGTGGGTTGATGGTTGTGCTTACGCGATTGTGTGGGAGTGGTGGATGGTTGTCAAGATACTGCGGTCTCCCTTTTTTGGGAAGGGAACGTTGGTCTCCTTGGCTCTAGGGGGTTGGGTATATAAATCCTTCCCTTGTGTCATGCATAGCGGGCTTTCCCTGCCTTCATGTGCTGCATTGTGATGCCTCTGGGGTTGCTTCCCTTGAGGCGTCACGGTCAGTTGTGTGGGTTGATGGTTGTGCTTACGCGATTGTGTGGGAGTGGTGGATGGTTGTCAAGATACTGCGGTCTCCCTTTTTTGGGAAGGGAACGTTGGTCTCCTTGGCTCTAGGGGGTTGGGTATATAAATCCTTCCCTTGTGTCATGCATAGCGGGCTTTCCCTGCCTTCATGTGCTGCATTGTGATGTCTCTCGGGTTGCTTCCCTCGAGGTGTCACAGTCAGTTGTGTGGGTTGATGGTTGTGCTTACGCGATTGTGTGGGAGTGGTGGATGGTTGTTAAGATACTGCGGTCTCCCTTTTTTGGGAAGGGAACGTTGGTCTCCTTGGCTCTAGGGGGTTGGGTATATAAATCCTTCCCTTGTGTCATGCATAGCGGGCTTTCCCTGCCTTCATGTGCTGCATTGTGATGCCTCTCGGGTTGCTTCCCTTGAGGCGTCACGGTCAGTTGTGTGGGTTGATGGTTGTGCTTACGCGATTGTGTGGGAGTGGTGGATGGTTGTCAAGATACTGCGGTCTCCCTTTTTTGGGAAGGGAACGTTGGTCTCGTTGGCACCCTCATCCGTAAGTGGGGGATTAATTTCTCCTCGCTTTCATTTGGTCCTTGTGCATGTTTCCATGTGAATGATGGAACACGGTTTGGCTTGGTTGGATATCCGTTGAGAACACTAGTCAAATGCTTGTCTCAAAGATCAGTCTGTGCATGTACAGGGACAAACTAACCGAAAGATGGTGATATTGTGAAGGGTCTCATTAAATCAGTGACAAGTTTGACGTTCTCCTCGGTTATACATCAAGCGAAGAATGTGTATCTATTGTTTCGACAAGATACACGAGCGTCGTCACGCAGAGGTGATGACTCATTAAGGGGAATCCTGTCGATTTGGGAAGATGGTTTGGGCTTGTGTTGGGGTCTGAGTGGTTTGCTCAGTCATACCTCAAACATTGCAGATGTGGTTGGTGATGCTACCTGGCTGATCCTTCCATTAGTCATATGCTTGTCCCAAAGATCAGGTGGTGCATGTACAAAGGAAAAACTAATCGAATGGAATTGAATGTTCGGGACGACGGTTTGGGCTTGTGTTGGGGTCTGAGTGGTTAGCTCAGTCATACCTCAAACAATGCAGATGTTGTTGGTGATGCTACATGGCTGATCCTTCAACTAGTCATATGCTTGACTCAAAGATCAGGTCCCGCATGTACAAAGACAAACTAATCGAAAGATGGTGATACTGTGATGGGTCTCATTAAATTAGTGCCAGGGCTGACTTTCTCCTCAGTTATACATCAAGAGAAGAATCCCCAGGTGGGTGAGCTCCACCTAGAAGACCCTCACTTGTCCCTTCGGAGTTCTCCCTGTTGGTAGTGGAATTTTGTCAGTTATGATATACGGGCCCTGTTTATATGCTTGGGTTGAATTCTCTCGCACAATTGCGGTATTGAGCATCATGCAGAGGTGATGACTCATTAATTGGGTTCCTGTCGATTTGGAAAGACGGTTTGGGCTTGTGTTGGGGTCTGAGTGGTCTGCTCAGTCATACCTCAAACATTGCAGATGTGGTTGGTGATGCAACCTGGCTGATCCTTCCATTAGTCATATGCTTGTCCCAAAGATCAGGTTGTGCATGTACAAAGGACAAACTAATGGAACGGAATTGAATGTTCGGGATGATGGTTTGGGCTTGTGTTGGGGTCTGAGTGGTGAGCTCAGTCATACCTCAAACAATGCAGATGTTGTTGGTGATGCTACATGGCTGATCCTTCTACTAGTCATATGCTTGTCTCAAAGATCAGGTTGTGCATGATCAGTTGTGTGGGTTGATGGTTGCCCTTATGCGATTGTGTGGAAGTGGTGGATGGTTGTCAAGATACTGCGGTCTCCCTTTTTTGGGAATGGAACGTTGGTCTCGTTGGCGCTAGGGGGTTGGGTATATCAATCCTTCCCTTGTGTCATGCATAGCGGGCTTTCCCTGCCTTCATGTGCTGCATTGTGATGCCTCTCGGGTTGCTTCCCTCGAGGCGTGACGGTCAGTTGTGTGGGTTGATGGTTGTGCTTACGCGATTGTGTGGGAGTGGTGGATGGTTGTCAAGATACTGCGGTCTCCCTTTTTTGGGAAGGGAACGTTGGTCTCGTTGGCACCCTCATCCGTAAGTGGGGGTTTAATTTCTCCTCGCTTTCATTTGGTCCTTGTACATGTTTCCATGTGAATGATGGAACACGGTTTGGCTTGGTTGGATATCCGATGAGAACACTAGTCATATGCTTGTCTCAAAGATCAGTCTGTGCATGTACAGGGACAAACTAACCGAAAGATGGTGATACTGTGAAGGGTCTCATTAAATCAGTGACAAGTTTGACGTTCTCCTCGGTTATACATCAAGCGAAGAATGTGTATCTATTGTTTTTGCAAGATACACGAGCGTCATACAGAGGTGATGACTAATTAAGGGGAAACATGTCGATTTGGGAAGATGGTTTGGGCTTGTGTTGGGGTCTGAGTGGTTTGCTCAGTCATACCTCAAACATTGCAGATGTGGTTGGTGATGCTACCTGGCTGATCCTTCCATTAGTCATATGCTTGTATCAAAGATCAGGTCGTGCATGTACAAAGGACAAACTAATCGAATGGAATTGAATGCTCGGGACGACGGTTTAGGCTTGTGTTGGGGTCTGAGTGGTCTGCTCAGTCATACCTCAAACATTGCAGATGTGGTTAGTGACGCTACATGGGTGATCCTTCCACTAGTCATATGCGTGTCTCAAAGATCAGGTCCTGCATGTACAAGGACAAACTAATCGAAAGATGGTGATACTGTGAAGGGTCTCATTAAATCAGTGACACGGCTGACTTTCTCCTCGGTTATACATCAAGCGAAGAATCCCCAGGTGGGTGAGCTCCACCTAGAAGAACCTCACTTGTCCCTTTGGAGTTCTCCCTGTTGGTAGTGGAATTTTGTTGGTGCTGATGTAAGGGCCCCGTCTATATGCTTGGGTTGAATTCTCTCGCACAATTTTGGTTTCGGGTTCCAAGGGCTTGCTAAAAAGACGATGCGATACTAGACAGATATAACTTGGATGGGATGATGATAGATGAGCATGGTTGGTGTCTTGGTTCTTGGTTAAAAGTTTCGCAACGGTGGTTGAGTTCTTTTGAATGGTGGGATGTGGGGGGTGCGGCGGGACATAGGGCCTCCGTTCCTGTCATGACTCCTTTTCCTCAACGTCCCTGGAGCGTTGTGGGTTCGTCTGCTTAAAATCTGCCTCATGGCGGTTGAGTTCCTTCGGAAGGTGGGATGTGGGAGGCATGGCGGTGGGACGCTGTAATTCCTTTTCCTCACCGGTGGGATGTGGGGGGCATTGGAAAGAATGGGTTTTTGCCCAGTCTCATGCCGTGCCCGCCTTTTTCCTCACCTTTCATGGAGCGTGGCGGTTCGGGCTTGCTTAAAAGGCCACCTGTTGGTGGCGGAGTTCCTTGGATGGTGGGATGTGGGAGGCATGGTGGGTTGGTGTTCCTTTGTCGTCCCTCGACGCTCCTGCCCTTCCCTCGCCTTCTCTAGAGCAGTGCGGCTCTGCTTGCTTAAAAGCTGCCTCAGGGCGGTTGAGTTGCTGCGGATGGTGGGATGTGGGGGGCGCGGCGGGATTGGGTTTTTGCCCCGTCCCCTGACGTGCCTGCCTTTTCCTCCCCGTCTGTGGAGCATTGCGGGCTGGGTGCTTAAATACCGCCTCACGGTTTGTGGGATCCTGTGGATGGTGGGATGTGGGCGGCGCGGCGGGACATAGGACCCCCGTACCTACCATGACTCCTTTTCCTCGACGTCTCTTGAGCGTTGCTGGTTCGTCTGCTTAAAAGCTGCCTCATGGCGGTTGAGTTCCTACGGAATGTGAGATGTGGGAGGCACGGCGGGATGGGGGTTTCCCTCCTCATCCCCTGACGTTCCTACCTTTTTCCTCACTGGTGGGATGTGGGGGGTATGGGTGGGATTGGGTTGTTTCCCCGTCCTGTCGTACCCACCTTTTTCCTCACCTTTCATGGAGCGTTGCGGGTCGGGCTTTGCTTAAAATCCACTGATTGTGGTTGAGTTCTTGCAGATGTTGGGATGTGGGAGGCATGGTGGGATTGGGTTCCTTTGTCGTCCCTTGCTGTACCGCCTTTTCCTCACCTTCTCTGGAGCGTTGTGGAATTTTGGTAGTGGTTCAAGCGCGAAACTGTCGGTATCACCAGGATGCGAGAGCGTGCTCCTAAATTTCTCATTCAGTGATATTCCATGCGAACCATAGCAAGCTGCCTTGGGCAATGATTGGTGGGAGTGCTTTGCTCAACGCATTGTCGGGGCCACGTGCGAGTTATTTGGGTCCTAAGAAACTCACACCAACAGGGTAACGATTTCCATGGTTCATTATTGGACAAGTTGGGGTGCCTTCCTCCTCAGTCATGCCTTGGGTGATGATGTTCATAAGGGTGGCTTGAGAATGTGTATCTACTGTTTCTGCAAGATACACGAGCGTCATGCAGAGGTGATGACTAATTAAGGGGAAACATGTCGATTTGGGAAGAGATGGTTCGGGCTTGTGTTGGGGTCTGAGTGGTCTGCTCAGTCATACCTCAAACATTGCAGATGTGGTTGGTGATGGTACCCGGTTGATCTTTCCATTAGTCATATTATTGTCTCAAAGATCAGGCTGTGCATGTACGAAGGACAAACTAATCGAATGGAATTGAATGCTCGGGACGACGGTTTGGGCTTGTGTTGGGGTCTGAGTGGTCTGCTCAGTCATACCTCAAACATTGCAGATGTGGTTGGTGATGCTACATGGTTGATCCTTCCACTAGTCATATGCCTGTCTCAAAGATCAGGTCCCGCATGTAAAGGACAAACTAATCGAAAGATGGTGATACTGTGACGGGTCTCATTAAATCAGTGCCAGGGCTGACTTTCTCCTCGGTTATACCTCAAGCGAAGAATCCCCAGGTGGGTGAGCTCCACCTTGAAGACCCTCACTTGTCCCTTTGGAGTTCTCCCTGTTGGTAGTGGAATTTTGTTGGTGCTGATGTACGGGCCCCGTCTATATGCTTGGGTTGAATTCTCTCGCACAATTTTGGTTTCGGGTTCCAAGGGCTTGCTAAAAAGACGATGCGATACTAGACAGATATAACTTGGATGGGATGATGATAGATGAGCATGGTTGGTGTCCTGGTTCTTGGTTAAAAGTTTCGCAACGGTGGTTGAGTTCTTTTGAATGGTGGGATGTGGGGGGTGCGGCGGGACATAGGGCCTCTGTTCCTGTCATGACTCCTTTTCCTCAACGTCCCTGGAGCGTTGTGGGTTCGTCTGCTTAAAATCTGCCTCACGGCGGTTGAGTTCCTTCGGAAGGTGGGATGTGGGAAGCATGGCGGTGGGACGCTGTAATTCCTTTTCCTCACCGGTGGGATGTGGGGGGCATTGGAAAGAATGGGTTTTTGCCCAGTCTCATGCCGTGCCCGCCTTTTTCCTCACCTTTCATGGAGCGTTGCGGTTCGGGCTTGCTTAAAAGGCCACCTGTTGGTGGCGGAGTTCCTTGGATGGTGGGATGTGGGAGGCATGGTGGGTTGGTGTTCCTTTGTCGTCCCTCGACGCTCCTGCCCTTCCCTCGCCTTCTCTAGAGCAGTGCGGCTTTGCTTGCTTAAAAGCTGCCTCAGGGTGGTTGAGTTGCTGCGGATGGTGGGATGTGGGGGGCGCGGCGGGATTGGGTTTTTGCCCCGTCCCCTGACGTGCCTGCCTTTTCCTCCCCGTCTGTGGAGCATTGCGGGCTGGGTGCTTAAATACCGCCTCACGGTTTGTGGGATCCTGTGGATGGTGGGATGTGGGCGGCGCGGCGGGACATAGGACCCCCGTACCTACCATGACTCCTTTTCCTCGACGTCTCTTGAGCGTTGCTGGTTCGTCTGCTTAAAAGCTGCCTAATGGCGGTTGAGTTCCTACGGAATGTGAGATGTGGGAGGCACGGCGGGATGGGGGTTTCCCTCCTCATCCCCTGACGTTCCTACCTTTTCCCTCACTGGTGGGATGTGGGGGGTATGGGCGGGATTGGGTTGTTTCCCCGTCCTGTCGTACCCACCTTTTTCCTCACCTTTCATGGAGCGTTGCGGGTCGGGCTTTGCTTAAAATCCACTGAGTGTGGTTGAGTTCTTGCAGATGTTGGGATGTGGGAGGCATGGTGGGATTGGGTTCCTTTGTCGTCCCTTGCTGTACCGCCTTTTCCTCACCTTCTCTGGAGCGTTGTGGAATTTTGGTAGTGGTTCAAGCGCGAAACTGTCGGTATCACCAGGATGCGAGAGCGTGCTCCTAAATTTCTCATTCAGCGATATTCCATGCGAACCATAGCAAGCTGCCTTGGGCAATGATTGGTGGGAGTGCTTTGCTCAACGCATTGTCGGGGCCACGTGCGAGTTATTTGTGTCCTAAGAGACTCACACCAACAGGGTAATGATTTCCATGGTTCATTATTGGACAAGTTGGGGTGCCTTCCTCCTCAGTCATGCCTTGGGTGATGATGTTCATAAGGGTGGCTTGAGAATGTGTATCTACTGTTTCTGCAAGATACACGAGCGTCATGCGGAGGTGATGACTCATTAAGGGGAATCCTGTCGATTTGGGAAGATGGTTGGGGCTTGTGTTGGGGTCTGAGTGGTCTGCTCAGTCATACCTCAAACATTGCAGATGTGGTTGGTGATGCTACCTGGCTGATCCTTCCATTAGTCATATGCTTGTCTCAAAGATCAGGTTGTGCATGTACAAAGGACAAACTAATCGAACAGAATTGAATGTTCGGGACGACGGTTTGGGCTTGTGTTGGGGTCTGAGTGGTCAGCTCAGTCATACCCCAAACAATGCAGATGTTGTTGGTGATGCTACATGGCTGATCCTTCCACTAGTCATATGCCTGTCTCAAAGATCAGGTCCCGCATGTAAAGGACAAACTAATCGAAAGATGGTGATACTGTGACGGGTCTCATTAAATCAGTGCCAGGGGTGACTTTCTCCTCGGTTATATCTCAAGCGAAGAATCCCCAGGTGGGTGAGCTCCACCTAGAAGACCCTCACTTGTCCCTTTGGAGTTCTCCCTGTTGGTAGTGGAATTTTTTTGGTGCTGATGTAGGGGCCCCGTCTATATGCTTGGGTTGAATTCTCTCGCACAATTGCGGTTCCGTCTTCCAAGGGCTTGCTAAAAAGACAATGCGATACTAGACAGATATAACTTGGATGGGATGATGATAGATGAGCATGGTTGGTGTCCTGGTTCTTGGTTAAAAGTTTCGCAACGGTGGTTGAGTTCTTTTGAATGGTGGGATGTGGGGGGTGCGGCGGGACATAGGGCCTCCGT
The DNA here is from genome assembly GCA_963277665.1 of Viscum album. NCBI lineage: Eukaryota > Viridiplantae > Streptophyta > Magnoliopsida > Santalales > Viscaceae > Viscum > Viscum album. The sequence goes on along the minus strand of CAUJRU010002207.1, from coordinate 46,147 downwards.
TCCTGTCATGACTCCTTTTCCTCAACGTCCCTGGAGCGTTGTGGGTTCGTCTGCTTAAAATCTGCCTCATGGCGGTTGAGTTCCTTCGGAAGGTGGGATGTGGGAGGCATGGCGGTGGGACGCTGTAATTCCTTTTCCTCACCGGTGGGATGTGGGGGGCATTGGAAAGAATGGGTTTTTGCCCAGTCTCATGCCGTGCCCGCCTTTTTCCTCACCTTTCATGGAGCGTTGCGGTTCGGGCTTGCTTAAAAGGCCACCTGTCGGTGGCGGAGTTCCTTGGATGGTGGGATGTGGGAGGCATGGTGGGTTGGTGTTCCTTTGTCGTCCCTCGACGCTCCTGCCCTTCCCTCGCCTTCTCTAGAGCAGTGCGGCTTGGCTTGCTTAAAAGCCGCCTCAGGGTGGTTGAGTTGTTGCGGATGGTGGGATGTGGGAGGCGCGGCGGGATTGGGTTTTTGCCCCGTCCCCTGACGTGCCTGCCTTTTCCTCCCCGTCTGTGGAGCATTGCGGGCTGGGTGCTTAAATACCGCCTCACGGTTTGTGGGATCCTGTGGATGGTGGGATGTGGGCGGCGCGGCGGGACATAGGACCCCCGTACCTACCCTGACTCCTTTTCCTTGACGTCTCTTGAGCGTTGCTGGTTCGTCTGCTTAAAAGCTGCCTCATGGCGGTTGAGTTCCTACGGAATGTGAGATGTGGGAGGCACGGCGGGATGGGGGTTTCCCTCCTCATCCCCTGACGTTCCTACCTTTTTCCTCACTGGTGGGATGTGGGGGGTATGGGCGGGATTGGGTTGTTTCCCCGTCCTGTCGTACCCACCTTTTTCCTCACCTTTCATGGAGCGTTGCGGGTCGGGCTATGCTTAAAAGCCACCGAGTGTGGTTGAGTTCTTGCAGATGTTGGGATGTGGGAGGCATGGTGGGATTGGGTTCCTTTGTCGTCCCTTGCTGTACCGCCTTTTCCTCACCTTCTCTGGAGCGTTGTGGAATTTTGGTAGTGGTTCAAGCGCGAAACTGTCGGTATCACCAGGATGCAAGAGCGTGCTCCTAAATTTCTCATTCAGCGATATTTCATGCGAACCATAGCAAGCTGCCTTGGGCAATGATTGGTGGGAGTGCTTTGCTCAACGCATTGTCGGGGCCACGTGCGAGTTATTTGGGTCCTAAGAAACTCACACCAACAGGGTGACGATTTCCATGGTTCATTATTGGACAAGTTGGGGTGCCTTCCTCCTCAGTCATGCCTTGGGTGATGATGTTCATAAGGGTGGCTTGAGAATGTGTATCTACTGTTTCTGCAAGATACACGAGCGTCATGCGGAGGTGATGACTCATTAAGGGGAATCCTGTCGATTTGGGAAGATGGTTGGGGCTTGTGTTGGGGTCTGAGTGGTCTGCTCAGTCATACCTCAAACATTGCAGATGTGGTTGGTGATGCTACCTGGCTGATCCTTCCATTAGTCATATGCTTGTCTCAAAGATCAGGTTGTGCATGTACAAAGGACAAACTAATCGAACAGAATTGAATGTTCGGGACGACGGTTTGGGCTTGTGTTGGGGTCTGAGTGGTCAGCTCAGTCATACCCCAAACAATGCAGATGTTGTTGGTGATGCTACATGGCTGATCCTTCCACTAGTCATATGCCTGTCTCAAAGATCAGGTCCCGCATGTAAAGGACAAACTAATCGAAAGATGGTGATACTGTGACGGGTCTCATTAAATCAGTTCTAGGGGTGACTTTCTCCTCGGTTATATCTCAAGCGAAGAATCCCCAGGTGGGTGAGCTCCACCTAGAAGACCCTCACTTGTCCCTTTGGAGTTCTCCCTGTTGGTAGTGGAATTTTTTTGGTGCTGATGTAGGGGCCCCGTCTATATGCTTGGGTTGAATTCTCTCGCACAATTGCGGTTCCGTCTTCCAAGGGCTTGCTAAAAAGACGATGCGATACTAGACAGATATAACTTGGATGGGATGATGATAGATGAGCATGGTTGGTGTCCTGGTTCTTGGTTAAAAGTTTCTCAACGGTGGTTGAGTTCTTTTGAATGGTGGGATGTGGGGGGTGCGGCGGGACATAGGGCCTCCGTTCCTGTCATGACTCCTTTTCCTCAACGTCCCTGGAGCGTTGTGGGTTCGTCTGCTTAAAATCTGCCTCATGGCGGTTGAGTTCCTTCGGAAGGTGGGATGTGGGAGGCATGGCTGTGGGACGCTGTAATTCCTTTTCCTCACCGGTGGGATGTGGGGGGCATTGGAAAGAATGGGTTTTTGCCCAGTCTCATGCCGTGCCCGCCTTTTTCCTCACCTTTCATGGAGCGTTGCGGTTCGGGCTTGCTTAAAAGGCCACCTGTCGGTGGCGGAGTTCCTTGGATGGTGGGATGTGGGAGGCATGGTGGGTTGGTGTTCCTTTGTCGTCCCTCGACGCTCCTGCCCTTCCCTCGCCTTCTCTAGAGCAGTGCGGCTTGGCTTGCTTAAAAGCCGCCTCAGGGTGGTTGAGTTGCTGCGGATGGTGGGATGTGGGAGGCGCGGCGGGATTGGGTTTTTGCCCCGTCCCCTGACGTGCCTGCCTTTTCCTCCCCGTCTGTGGAGCATTGCGGGCTGGGTGCTTAAATACCGCCTCACGGTTTGTGGGATCCTGTGGATGGTGGGATGTGGGCGGCGCGGCGGGACATAGGACCCCCGTACCTACCATGACTCCTTTTCCTCGACGTCTCTTGAGCGTTGCTGGTTCGTCTGCTTAAAAGCTGCCTCATGGCGGTTGAGTTCCTACGGAATGTGAGATGTGGGAGGCACGGCGGGATGGGGGTTTCCCTCCTCATCCCCTGACGTTCCTACCTTTTTCCTCACTGGTGGGATGTGGGGGGTATGGGCGGGATTGGGTTGTTTCCCCGTCCTGTCGTACCCACCTTTTTCCTCACCTTTCATGGAGCGTTGCGGGTCGGGCTATGCTTAAAAGCCACCGAGTGTGGTTGAGTTCTTGCAGATGTTGGGATGTGGGAGGCATGGTGGGATTGGGTTCCTTTGTCGTCCTTTGCTGTACCTGCCTTTTCCTCACCTTCTCTGGAGCGTTGTGGGATTTTGGTAGTGGTTCAAGCGCGAAACTGTCGGTATCACCAGGATGAGAGACCGTGCTCCTAAATTTCCCATTCAGTGATATTCCATGCGAACCGTAGCAAGCTTCCTTGGGCAGTGATTTGCGGGAGTGCTTTGCCCAACGCATTGTCGGGGCCACCTGTGAGTTATTTGGGTCCTGAGAAACTCACACCACCAGGCAAACGGTTGCCATGGTTCATTATTGGACAAGTTGGGGTGCCTTCCTCCTCAGTCATGCCTTGGGTGATGATGTTCATAAGGGCGGCTTGAGAATGTGTATCTACTGTTTCTGCAAGATACACGAGCGTCATGCGGAGGTGATGACTCATTAACCGGGATCCTGTGGATTCGTGGGAAGTGATCGGTTTGGCTATTCTCATCGGTGCTGGGTAAAGGAAGGAATGAATGCTGAGACCCCGTCGATGATGATTCATTCTTGTCTCTGGAATAAAAGAAGTGTTGGAAGTCGGATCTATTTTTTCGGTGCGGTGTACTTGAGCATCATTGGGAGGTGAAGACTCTTTACAGGGAGATCCTATAAAATGTTGGGTAGTCCGATCCT
>CAUJRU010002207.1:12500-32500 GCA_963277665.1 Viscum album | reverse complement strand
GGTTTGTCATATGTTGTTGGGTTCGGTATGTAACGACACCGACCACCTAAAGAGAATTCATTTCATGCGTGAGGACCCGCTCTGGACATGGGGTCTGTCTTCTCGGCGGTGGTCGACGATACGCGGGAAGGATGCCATGACGTGTCGGCGGCCTTCACGTGCCTAAGGGGTCACGTCGGTTGCCGTTCCTATGGTTTCATAGCTCTTTTAGGGCAACACGTGTTGTCTTTCATGCGCTGCGGTTCCCTCTGGGTGGTCTGAACCACTCAGTATGTCTCCTCGTCAGTGCTGATGTTTCCTGGTGGGAGAGCTGGAAATGCAGAAATGTCTCTTTAGGGGGGGAGTGGTCGGCGACCCCCCCTGGGCGTGGGTCTTGTCCTGCGTGCCCAGAGCCACCCAGTGACATGCCCACAGACATGGAAAAATGGCCTCTAGATGATTCCTCCTGTGCTTGGGGCTTGTCTTGCCCGCGGTAGTGCCCCATAAAAGCGATGACAATGAGACGGGGTTCGTCGCGTGTCAGGTCCGACGAACTGACAATCGCGTGGAGACAAAGCCATCCGAGTGAGACGATTTGAAGTGGCCTCGGGGCATGTCTTGGTGGATGCGACGTGCCTTGAAAGGAAGGACGTCGAGGTGGGGTTTTTCATATGTTGTTGGGTCCTGTATGTAATTACAATTACCACCTAAAGAGAATTCTTTTCATGAGTGAGGACCCGCTCTGGACATGGGGCGTGTCTTCTCGGCGGTGATCGACGATACGCGGGATGGATGCCATGACTTGTCGGTGGCCTTCATGTGCATAAGGGGTCACGTCGGTGGCCCTTCCTATGGTTTCATAGCTCTTTTAGGGCAACACGTGTTGTCTTTCATGCGCTGTGGTGCCCTCAGGGTGGTCTAAACCCATCAGTATGTCTCCTCGTCAGTGTTGATGTTTCCTGGTGGGATAGCTGGAAATGCATAAATGTCTCTTTAGGGGGGGAGTGGTCGGCGACCCCCCTGGGCGTGGGTCTTGTCCTGCGTGCCTAGAGCCACCCAATGACATGCCCAGTGACATGGAAAATGGCATCGACGCAATGCCCTGAATTCCTGATGATTCTTCCCGTGCTAGGGTCTTGTCTTGCCCGAGGTGGTGCGCCATAAAACCGATGACAATGAGATGGGTGGGGTTTGTCGCCTGTGAGATCCTACGGACTGACAATCGCGTCCAGACAATGGAATCCTAGTGAGGCGATTTGAAGGGGCCTCGGGGCCCGTCTTGGTGCGTGCGGCGTGCCTTGAAAGGAAGGACGTTGAGGTGGGGTTTGTCATATGTTGTTGTGTCCGGTATGTAAAGACAATGACCACCTAAAGAGAATTCATTTCATGCGTGAGGACCCGCTCTGGACATGGGTCCTGTCTCCTCGGCGGTGTTGGACGATACGCGGGACGGATGCCATGACGTGTCGGCGGCCTTCATGTGCCTAAGGGGCCACGTCGGTGTCCCTTCCTATGGTTTCATAGCCCTTTTAGGGCAACACGTGTTGCCTTTCATGCGCTGCGGTTCCCTCTGGGTGGTCTAAACCACTCAGTATGTCTCCTCGTCAGTGTTGATGTTTCCTGGTGGAATAGCTGGAAATGCATAAATGTCTCTTTAGGGGGGGAGTGGTCGGCGACCCCCCCTGGGCGTGGGTCTTGTCCTGCGTGCCGAGAGCCACCCACAGACATGCCCAGTGACATGGAAAATGGCATCGACGCAATGCCATGAATTCCTGATGATTCGTCCCGTGCTTGGGGCTTGTCTTGCCCGAGGTAGTGCGCCCTAAAAACGATGGCAATGAGACGGGGTTTGTCGCATGTGCGATCCTGCGGACTGACAGTCGCGTCCAGACAATGGCATCCGAGTGAGACGATTTGAAGGGGCCTCAGGGCCCGTCTTGGTGCATGCGGCGTGCCTTGAAAGGAAGGACGTCGAGGTGGGGTTTTTCATATGTTGTCGTGTCCCGTATGTAATGACAATGACCACCTAAAGAGAATTCATTTCATGCGCGAGGACCCGCTCTGGACATGGGGCCTGTCTTCTCGGCGGCGTTGGATGCTACCCGCGACGAATGCTACTACGTGTCGGCGGCCTTGATGTGCCTAAGGGGTCACATCAGTGGCTGTTCCTATGGTTTCATATCTCTTTTAGGGCAACACGTGTTGTCTTTCATGCGCTGTGGTGCCCACAGGGTTGTCTAAACCCATCAGTATGTCTCCTCGTCAGTGCTGATGTTTCCTGGTGGGACAGCTGGAAATGCATAAATGTCTCTTTAGGGGGGGAGTGGTCGGCGACCCCCCCTGGGCGTGGGTCTTGTCCTGCGTGCCCAGAGCCACCCAGTGACATGCCCACGGACATGGAAAAACAGCCTCCGGACAAAGCAAAGACAGCTTGATGATTCGTCCGGTGCTTGGGGCTTGTCTTGTTCGAGGTAGTGCGCCATAAAAGTGATGACAATGAGCCGGGTTTCGTCGCGTGTCAGGTCCTCCGTACTGACAATCAGGTGGAGACAACGCCATCCGGGTGAGAGGATTTGAAGGGGCCTCAGGGCTTGCCTTGGTGGATGCGGTGTGCCTTGAATGGAAGGACAATGAGGTGGGGTTTGTCATATGTTGTTGGGTCCGGTATGTAATGACAATGACCGCCTAAAGAGAATTCCTTTCATGCGTGGGGACCCGCTCTGGACATGGGGCGTGTCTTCGCTGTGGTGATGGACGATACGTGGGACGGATGCCATGACGTGTCGGCGGCCTTCATGTGCCTAAGGGGTCACGTCGGTGGCCCTTCCTATGGTTTCATAGCTCTTTTAGGGCAACACGTGTTGCCTTTCATGCGCTGCCCTGCCCTCAGGGTGGTCTAAACCCATCAGTATGTCTCCTCGTCGGTGTTGATGTTTCCTGGTGGAATAGCTGGAAATGCATAAATGTCTCTTTAGGGGGGGAGTGGTCGGCGACCCCCCCGGGCGTGGGTCTTGTCTTGCGTGCCTAGAGCCACCCAATGTGATGCCCATTGACATGCAAAATGACATCGACGTAATGCCATGAATGCCTGATGATTCGTCCCGTGCTTGGGGCTTGTCTTGCCCGAGGTAGTGCGCCATAAAAACGATGACAATGGGATGGTGTTTGTCGCCTTCGAGATCCTGCGGACTGACAGTCGCGTTCAGACAATGGCATCCGAGTGAGACGATTTGAAGGGGTCTCGGGGCCCGTCTTGGTGCATGCGGCGTTTCTTGAAAGGAAGGACGTCGAGGTGGGGTTTGTCACATGTTGTTGTGTTCGGAATGTAAAGACAATGACCGCCTAAAGATAATTCATTTCATGCGCGGGGACCCACTCTGGACATGGGTCCTGTCTTCTCGGCGGTGTTGGATGATACCCGGGACGGATGCCATGACGTGTCGGCGGCCTTCGTGTGCCTAAGGGGTCACTTTGGTGGCTGTTCGTATGGATTCGTAGCTCTTTAAGGGCAACACGTGCTGTCTTTCATGCGTTGTGGTGCCCATTGGGTTGTCTGAACCCATCAGTATGTGTCCTCGTCAGTGCTGATGTTTCCTGGTGGGACAGCTGGAAATGCATAAATGTCTCTTTAGGGGGGGAGTGGTCGGCGACCCCCCCTGGGCGTGGGTCTTGTCCTGCGTGCCCAGAGCCACCCAGTGACATGCCCACGAACATGGAAAAACGACCTCCAGACAAATCCATGAAAGCTTGATTATTCGTACGGTGCTTGGGGCTTGTCTTGTCTGAGGTAATGCGTCATAAAAGTGATGACAATGAGCCGGGGTGCGTCGCGTGTCAGGTCCGACGTACTGACAATCACGTGGAGACAACGCCATCCGAGTGGGACGATTTGAAGGGACCTCGGGTCTTGCCTTGGTGGATGCGGTGTGCCTTGCAAGGAAGGACGACGTGGTGGGGTTTGTCATATGTTGTTGGGTACGGTATGTATTGACAATGACCGCCTAAAGATAATTCCTTTGAGGCGTGAGGACCAGCTCTGGACATGGGGCGTGTCTTCTCTGCGGTGATGGACGAGACGCGGGGCGGATGCCATGACGTGTCGGCGGCCTTCATGTGCCTAAGGGGTCACGTCGGTGGCCCTTCCTATGGTTTCATAGCTCTTTTAGGGCAACCCGTGTTGTCTTTCATGCACTGCAGTGCCCTTAGGGTGGTCTAAACCCATCAGTATGTCTCCTCGTCACTGTTGATGTTTCCTGGTGGTATAGCTGGAAATGCATAAATGTCTCTTTAGGGGGGGAGTGGTCGGCGACCCCCCCTGGGCGTGGGTCTTGTCCTGCGTGCCTAGAGCCACCCAATGACATGCCGAGTGACATGGAAAATGGCATCGACGCAGTGCCATGAATTCCTGATGATTCGTCTCGTGCTTGGGGCTTGTCTTGCCCGAGGTAGTGCGCCCTAAAAACGATGACAATGAGATGGGGTTTGTCGCATGTGTGATCCTGCGGACTGACAGTCGTGTCCAGACAATGGCATCCGAGTGAGACGATTTGAAGGGGCCTCGAGGCCCGTCTTGGTGCGTGTGGCGTGCCTTGAAAGGAAGGACGTTGCGGTGGGGTTTGTCATCTGTTGTCGTGTCCCGTATGTAATGACAATGACCACCTAAAGAGAATTCATTTCATGCGTGAGGACCCTCTCTGGACATGGGGCCTGTCTTCTCGGCGGTGTTGGACGCTACCCGGGATGAATGCTACTACGTGTCGGCGGCCTTCATGTGCCTAAGGGGTCACATCGGTGGCTGTTCCTACGGTTTCATATATCTTTTAGGGCAACACGTGTTGACTTTCATGCGCTGTGGTGCCCACAGGGTTGTCTAAACCCTCCAGTATGTCTCCTCGTCAGTGCTGATGTTTCCTGGTGGGACAGCTGGAAAGGCATAAATGTCTCTTTAGGGGGGGAGTGGTCGGCGACCCCCCCTGGGCGTGGGTCTTGTCCTGCGTGCCCAGAGCCACCTAGTGACATGCCCACGGACATGGAAAAATGGCCTCCAGACAAATCCATGAAAGCTTGAGGATTCATACGGTGCTTGGGGCTTGTCTTGTCTGAGGTAATGCGCCATAAAAGTGATGACAATGAGCCGGGGTGCGTCGCGTGTCAGGTCCGAGGTACTGACAATCACGTGGAGACAACGCCACCCGAGTGGGACGATTTGAAGGGGCATCGGGGCTTGCCTTGGAGGATGCGGTGTGCCTTGCAAGGAAGGACGACGTGGTGGGGTTTGTCATATGTTGTTGGGTACGGTATGTAATGACAATGACCGCCTAAAGATAATTCATTTCATGCGTGAGGACCCGCTCTGGACATGGGGCGTGTCTTCTCTGCGGTGATGGACGAGACGCGGGACGGATGTCATGACGTGTCGGCGGCCTTCATGTGCCTAAGGGGTCACGTCGGTGGCCCTTCCTATGGTTTCATAGCTCTTTTAGGGCAACCCGTGTTGTCTTTCATGCACTGCGGTGCCCTTAGGGTGGTCTAAACCCCTCAGTATGTCTCCTCGTCACTTTTGATGTTTCCTGGTGGAATAGCTGGAAATGCATAAATGTCTCTTTAGGGGGGGAGTGGTCGGCGACCCCCCCTGGGCGTGGGTCTTGTCCTGCGTGCCTAGAGCCACCCGATGACATGCCCAGTGACATGGAAAATGGCATCGACGCAATGCCATGAATTCTTGATGATTCGTCCCGTGCTTGGGGCTTGTCTTTCCCGAGGTAGTGCGCCCTAAAAACGATGACAATGAGATGGGTTTTGTCGCATGTGTGATCTTGCGGGCTGACAGTCGTTTCCAGACAAAGGCATCCGAGTGAGACGATTTGAAGGGGCCTCGAGGCCCGTCTTGGTGCATGCGGTGTGCCTTGAAAGGAAGGACGTTGAGGTGTGGTTATTCATGTGTTTTCGTGTCCCGTATGTAATGATAATGACCACCTAAAGAGAATTCATTTCATGCGTGAGGACCCTCTCTGGACATGGGGCCTGTCTTCTCGGCGGTGTTGGACGCTACCCGGGATGGATGCTAGTACGTGATGGCGGCCTTGATGTGCCTAAGGGGTCACATTGGTGGCTATTCCTATGGTTTCATATCTCTTTTAGGGCAACACGTGTTGTCTTTCATGCGCTGTGGTGCCCACAGGGTTGTCTGAACCCATCAGTATGTCTCCTCGTCAGTGCTGATGTTTCCTGGTGGGACAGCTGGAAATGCATAAATGTCTCTTTAGGGGGGGAGTGGTCGGCGACCCCCCCTGGGCGTGGGTCTTGTCCTGTGTGCCCAGAGCCACCCAGTGACATGCCCACGGACATGGAAAAACGGCCTCCAGACGAATCCATGAAAGCCTGATGATTCGTACGGTGCTTGGGGCTTGTCTTGTCTGAGGTAATGCGCCATAAAAGTGATGACAATGAGCTGGGGTGCGTCGCGTGTCAGACCCACTCCGAGTGACGTGGAAAATGGCATCGACGCAATGCCAAGAATTCCTGATGATTTGTCCCGTGCTTCGGGCTTGTCTTGCCCGAGGTAGTGCGCCATAAAAACGATGACAATGAGATGGGGTTTGTCGCGTGTGTGAGGTCCGACGTACTGACGATCACGTGGAGACAACGGCATCCGAGTGAGACGATTTGAAGGGGCCTCGGGGCTTGCCTTGGTGGATGCGGTGTGCCTTGCAAGGAAGGACGATGTGGTGGGGTTTGTCATATGTTGTTGGGTACGGTATGTATTGACAATGACCACCTAAAGATAATTCCTTTGAGGCGTGAGGACTCGCTCTGGACATGGGGCGCGTCTTCTCTGCGGTGATGGACGAGACGCGGGACGGATGCCATGACGTGTCGGCGGCCTTCATGTGCCTAAGGGGTCACGTCGGTGGCCCTTCCTATGGTTTCATAGCTCTTTTAGGGCAACCCGTGTTGTCTTTCATGCACTGCGGTGCCCTTAGGGTGGTCTAAACCCATCAGTATGTCTCCTCGTCACTGTTGATGTTTCCTGGTGGTATAGCTGGAAATGCATAAATGTCTCTTTAGGGGGGGAGTGGTCGGCGACCCCCCCTGGGCGTGGGTCTTGTCCTGCGTGCCTAGAGCCACCCACTGACATGCCGAGTGACATGGAAAATGGCATCGACGCAGTGCCATGAATTTCTGATGATTCGTCCCGTGCTTGGGGCTTGTCTTGCCCGAGGTAGTGCGCCCTAAAAACGATGACAATGAGATGGGGTTTGTCGCATGTGTGATCCTGCGGACTGACAGTCGTGTCCAGACAATGGCATCCGAGTGAGACGATTTGAAGGGGCCTCGAGGCCCGTCTTGGTGCGTGTGGCGTGCCTTGAAAGGAAGGACGTTGCGGTGGGGTTTGTCATCTGTTGTCGTGTCCCGTATGTAATGACAATGACCACCTAAAGAGAATTCATTTCATGCGTGAGGACCCTCTCTGGACATGGGGCCTGTCTTCTCGGCGGTGTTGGACGCTACCCGGGATGAATGCTACTACGTGTCGGCGGCCTTCATGTGCCTAAGGGGTCACATCGGTGGCTGTTCCTATGGTTTCATATATCTTTTAGGGCAACACGTGTTGTCTTTCATGCGCTGTGGTGCCCACAGGGTTGTCTAAACCCGTTAGTATGTCTCCTCGTCAGTGCTGATGTTTCCTGGTGGGACAGCTGAAAATGCATAAATGTCTCTTTAGGGGGGGAGTGGTCGGCGACCCCCCCTGGGCGTGGGTCTTGTCCTGCGTGCCCAGAGCCACCTAGTGACATGCCCACGGACATGGAAAAATGGCCTCCAGACAAATCCATGAAAGCTTGAGGATTCATACGGTGCTTGGGGCTTGTCTTGTCTGAGGTAATGCGCCATAAAAGTGATGACAATGAGCCGGGGTGCGTCGCGTGTCAGGTCCGACGTACTGACAATCACGTGGAGACAACGCCACCCGAGTGGGACGATTTGAAGGGGCATCGGGGCTTGCCTTGGAGGATGCGGTGTGCCTTGCAAGGAAGGACGACGTGGTGGGGTTTGTCATATGTTGTTGGGTACGGTATGTAATGACAATGACCGCCTCAAGATAATTCCTTTCATGCGTGAGGACCCGCTCTGGACATGGGGCGTGTCTTCTCTGCGGTGATGGACGAGACGCGGGACGGATGCCATGACGTGTCGGCGGCCTTCATGTGCCTAAGGGGTCACGTCGGTGGCCCTTCCTATGGTTTCATAGCTCTTTTAGGGCAACCCGTGTTGTCTTTCATGCACTGCGGTGCCCTTAGGGTGGTCTAAACCCATCAGTATGTCTCCTCGTCACTGTTGATGTTTCCTAGTGGAATAGCTGGAAATGCATAAATGTCTCTTTAGGGGGGGGAGTGGTCGGCGACCCCCCCTGGGCGTGGGTCTTGTCCTGCGTGCCTAGAGCCACCCGATGACATGCCCAGTGACATGGAAAATGGCATGGACGCAATGCCATGAATTCTCGATGATTCGTCCCGTGCTTGGGGCTTGTCTTTCCCGAGGTAGTGCGCCCTAAAAACGATGACAACGAGATGGGGTTTGTCGCATGTGTGATCTTGCGGGCTGATAGTCGTTTCCAGACAATGGCATCCGAGTGAGACGATTTGAAGGGGCCTCGAGGCCCGTCTTGGTGCATGCGGCGTGCCTTGAAGGGAAGGACGTTGAGGTGGGGTCATACCTCAAACATTGCAGATTTGGTTGGTGATGCAACCTTGTTGATCCTTCCATTAGTCATATGCTTGTCTCAAAGATCAGGTTGTGCATGTACAATGGACAAACTAATCGAACGGAATTGAATGTTCGGGACGACGGTTTGGGCTTGTGTTGGGGTCTGAGTGGTGAGCTCAGTCATACCTCAAACAATGCAGATGTTGTTGGTGATTCTACATGTCTGATCCTTCCACTAGTCATATGCTTGTCTCAAAGATCAGGTCCTGCATGATCAGTTGTGTGGGTTGATGGTTGCGCTTATGCGATTGTGTGGGAGTGGTGGATGGTTGTCAAGATACCGCGGTCTCCCTTTTTTGGGAAGGGAACGTTGGTCTCGTTGGCTCTAGGGGGTTGGGTATATCAATCCTTCCCTTGTGTCATGCATAGCGGGCTTTCCCTGCCTTCATGTGCTGCATTGTGATGCCTCTCGGGTTGCTTCCCTCGAGGCGTCACGGTCAGTTGTGTGGGTTGATGGTTGTGCTTACGCGATTGTGTGGGAGTGGTGGATGGTTGTCAAGATACTGCGGTCTCCCTTTTTTGGGAAGGGAACGTTGGTCTCGTTGGCTCTAGGGGGTTGGGTATATCAATCCTTCCCTTGTGTCATGCATAGCGGGCTTTCCCTGCCTTCATGTGCTGCATTGTGATGCCTCTCGGGTTGCTTCCCTCGAGGCGTCACGGTCAGTTGTGTGGGTTGATGGTTGTGCTTACGCGATTGTGTGGGAGTGGTGGATGGCTGTCAAGATACTGCGGTCTCCCTTTTTTGGGAAGGGAACGTTGGTCTCGTTGGCTCTAGGGGGTTGGGTATATAAATCCTTCCCTTGTGTCATGCATAGCGGGCTTTCCCTGCCTTCATGTGCTGCATTGTGATGTCTCTCGGGTTGCTTCCCTCGAGGCGTCACAGTCAGTTGTGTGGGTTGATGGTTGTGCTTACGCGATTGTGTGGGAGTGGTGGATGGTTGTCAAGATACTGCGGTCTCCCTTTTTTGGGAAGGGAACGTTGGTCTCCTTGGCTCTAGGGGGTTGGGTATATAAATCCTTCCCTTGTGTCATGCATAGCGGGCTTTCCCTGCCTTCATGTGCTGCATTGTGATGCCTCTGGGGTTGCTTCCCTTGAGGCGTCACGGTCAGTTGTGTGGGTTGATGGTTGTGCTTACGCGATTGTGTGGGAGTGGTGGATGGTTGTCAAGATACTGCGGTCTCCCTTTTTTGGGAAGGGAACGTTGGTCTCCTTGGCTCTAGGGGGTTGGGTATATAAATCCTTCCCTTGTGTCATGCATAGCGGGCTTTCCCTGCCTTCATGTGCTGCATTGTGATGTCTCTCGGGTTGCTTCCCTCGAGGTGTCACAGTCAGTTGTGTGGGTTGATGGTTGTGCTTACGCGATTGTGTGGGAGTGGTGGATGGTTGTCAAGATACTGCGGTCTCCCTTTTTTGGGAAGGGAACGTTGGTCTCCTTGGCTCTAGGGGGTTGGGTATATAAATCCTTCCCTTGTGTCATGCATAGCGGGCTTTCCCTGCCTTCATGTGCTGCATTGTGATGCCTCTCGGGTTGCTTCCCTTGAGGCGTCACGGTCAGTTGTGTGGGTTGATGGTTGTGCTTACGCGATTGTGTGGGAGTGGTGGATGGTTGTCAAGATACTGCGGTCTCCCTTTTTTGGGAAGGGAACGTTGGTCTCGTTGGCACCCTCATCCGTAAGTGGGGGATTAATTTCTCCTCGCTTTCATTTGGTCCTTGTGCATGTTTCCATGTGAATGATGGAACACGGTTTGGCTTGGTTGGATATCCGTTGAGAACACTAGTCAAATGCTTGTCTCAAAGATCAGTCTGTGCATGTACAGGGACAAACTAACCGAAAGATGGTGATATTGTGAAGGGTCTCATTAAATCAGTGACAAGTTTGACGTTCTCCTCGGTTATACATCAAGCGAAGAATGTGTATCTATTGTTTCGACAAGATACACGAGCGTCGTCACGCAGAGGTGATGACTCATTAAGGGGAATCCTGTCGATTTGGGAAGATGGTTTGGGCTTGTGTTGGGGTCTGAGTGGTTTGCTCAGTCATACCTCAAACATTGCAGATGTGGTTGGTGATGCTACCTGGCTGATCCTTCCATTAGTCATATGCTTGTCCCAAAGATCAGGTGGTGCATGTACAAAGGAAAAACTAATCGAATGGAATTGAATGTTCGGGACGACGGTTTGGGCTTGTGTTGGGGTCTGAGTGGTTAGCTCAGTCATACCTCAAACAATGCAGATGTTGTTGGTGATGCTACATGGCTGATCCTTCAACTAGTCATATGCTTGACTCAAAGATCAGGTCCCGCATGTACAAAGACAAACTAATCGAAAGATGGTGATACTGTGATGGGTCTCATTAAATTAGTGCCAGGGCTGACTTTCTCCTCAGTTATACATCAAGAGAAGAATCCCCAGGTGGGTGAGCTCCACCTAGAAGACCCTCACTTGTCCCTTCGGAGTTCTCCCTGTTGGTAGTGGAATTTTGTCAGTTATGATATACGGGCCCTGTTTATATGCTTGGGTTGAATTCTCTCGCACAATTGCGGTATTGAGCATCATGCAGAGGTGATGACTCATTAATTGGGTTCCTGTCGATTTGGAAAGACGGTTTGGGCTTGTGTTGGGGTCTGAGTGGTCTGCTCAGTCATACCTCAAACATTGCAGATGTGGTTGGTGATGCAACCTGGCTGATCCTTCCATTAGTCATATGCTTGTCCCAAAGATCAGGTTGTGCATGTACAAAGGACAAACTAATGGAACGGAATTGAATGTTCGGGATGATGGTTTGGGCTTGTGTTGGGGTCTGAGTGGTGAGCTCAGTCATACCTCAAACAATGCAGATGTTGTTGGTGATGCTACATGGCTGATCCTTCTACTAGTCATATGCTTGTCTCAAAGATCAGGTTGTGCATGATCAGTTGTGTGGGTTGATGGTTGCCCTTATGCGATTGTGTGGAAGTGGTGGATGGTTGTCAAGATACTGCGGTCTCCCTTTTTTGGGAATGGAACGTTGGTCTCGTTGGCGCTAGGGGGTTGGGTATATCAATCCTTCCCTTGTGTCATGCATAGCGGGCTTTCCCTGCCTTCATGTGCTGCATTGTGATGCCTCTCGGGTTGCTTCCCTCGAGGCGTGACGGTCAGTTGTGTGGGTTGATGGTTGTGCTTACGCGATTGTGTGGGAGTGGTGGATGGTTGTCAAGATACTGCGGTCTCCCTTTTTTGGGAAGGGAACGTTGGTCTCGTTGGCACCCTCATCCGTAAGTGGGGGTTTAATTTCTCCTCGCTTTCATTTGGTCCTTGTACATGTTTCCATGTGAATGATGGAACACGGTTTGGCTTGGTTGGATATCCGATGAGAACACTAGTCATATGCTTGTCTCAAAGATCAGTCTGTGCATGTACAGGGACAAACTAACCGAAAGATGGTGATACTGTGAAGGGTCTCATTAAATCAGTGACAAGTTTGACGTTCTCCTCGGTTATACATCAAGCGAAGAATGTGTATCTATTGTTTTTGCAAGATACACGAGCGTCATACAGAGGTGATGACTAATTAAGGGGAAACATGTCGATTTGGGAAGATGGTTTGGGCTTGTGTTGGGGTCTGAGTGGTTTGCTCAGTCATACCTCAAACATTGCAGATGTGGTTGGTGATGCTACCTGGCTGATCCTTCCATTAGTCATATGCTTGTATCAAAGATCAGGTCGTGCATGTACAAAGGACAAACTAATCGAATGGAATTGAATGCTCGGGACGACGGTTTAGGCTTGTGTTGGGGTCTGAGTGGTCTGCTCAGTCATACCTCAAACATTGCAGATGTGGTTAGTGACGCTACATGGGTGATCCTTCCACTAGTCATATGCGTGTCTCAAAGATCAGGTCCTGCATGTACAAGGACAAACTAATCGAAAGATGGTGATACTGTGAAGGGTCTCATTAAATCAGTGACACGGCTGACTTTCTCCTCGGTTATACATCAAGCGAAGAATCCCCAGGTGGGTGAGCTCCACCTAGAAGAACCTCACTTGTCCCTTTGGAGTTCTCCCTGTTGGTAGTGGAATTTTGTTGGTGCTGATGTAAGGGCCCCGTCTATATGCTTGGGTTGAATTCTCTCGCACAATTTTGGTTTCGGGTTCCAAGGGCTTGCTAAAAAGACGATGCGATACTAGACAGATATAACTTGGATGGGATGATGATAGATGAGCATGGTTGGTGTCCTGGTTCTTGGTTAAAAGTTTCGCAACGGTGGTTGAGTTCTTTTGAATGGTGGGATGTGGGGGGTGCGGCGGGACATAGGGCCTCCGTTCCTGTCATGACTCCTTTTCCTCAACGTCCCTGGAGCGTTGTGGGTTCGTCTGCTTAAAATCTGCCTCATGGCGGTTGAGTTCCTTCGGAAGGTGGGATGTGGGAGGCATGGCGGTGGGACGCTGTAATTCCTTTTCCTCACCGGTGGGATGTGGGGGGCATTGGAAAGAATGGGTTTTTGCCCAGTCTCATGCCGTGCCCGCCTTTTTCCTCACCTTTCATGGAGCGTTGCGGTTCGGGCTTGCTTAAAAGGCCACCTGTTGGTGGCGGAGTTCCTTGGATGGAGGGATGTGGGAGGCATGGTGGGTTGGTGTTCCTTTGTCGTCCCTCGACGCTCCTGCCCTTCCCTCGCCTTCTCTAGAGCAGTGCGGCTCTGCTTGCTTAAAAGCTGCCTCAGGGCGGTTGAGTTGCTGCGGATGGTGGGATGTGGGGGGCGCGGCGGGATTGGGTTTTTGCCCCGTCCCCTGACGTGCCTGCCTTTTCCTCCCCGTCTGTGGAGCATTGCGGGCTGGGTGCTTAAATACCGCCTCACGGTTTGTGGGATCCTGTGGATGGTGGGATGTGGGCGGCGCGGCGGGACATAGGACCCCCGTACCTACCATGACTCCTTTTCCTCGACGTCTCTTGAGCGTTGCTGGTTCGTCTGCTTAAAAGCTGCCTCATGGCGGTTGAGTTCCTACGGAATGTGAGATGTGGGAGGCACGGCGGGATGGGGGTTTCCCTCCTCATCCCCTGACGTTCCTACCTTTTTCCTCACTGGTGGGATGTGGGGGGTATGGGTGGGATTGGGTTGTTTCCCCGTCCTGTCGTACCCACCTTTTTCCTCACCTTTCATGGAGCGTTGCGGGTCGGGCTTTGCTTAAAATCCACTGATTGTGGTTGAGTTCTTGCAGATGTTGGGATGTGGGAGGCATGGTGGGATTGGGTTCCTTTGTCGTCCCTTGCTGTACCGCCTTTTCCTCACCTTCTCTGGAGCGTTGTGGAATTTTGGTAGTGGTTCAAGCGCGAAACTGTCGGTATCACCAGGATGCGAGAGCGTGCTCCTAAATTTCTCATTCAGTGATATTCCATGCGAACCATAGCAAGCTGCCTTGGGCAATGATTGGTGGGAGTGCTTTGCTCAACGCATTGTCGGGGCCACGTGCGAGTTATTTGGGTCCTAAGAAACTCACACCAACAGGGTAACGATTTCCATGGTTCATTATTGGACAAGTTGGGGTGCCTTCCTCCTCAGTCATGCCTTGGGTGATGATGTTCATAAGGGTGGCTTGAGAATGTGTATCTACTGTTTCTGCAAGATACACGAGCGTCATGCAGAGGTGATGACTAATTAAGGGGAAACATGTCGATTTGGGAAGAGATGGTTCGGGCTTGTGTTGGGGTCTGAGTGGTCTGCTCAGTCATACCTCAAACATTGCAGATGTGGTTGGTGATGGTACCCGGTTGATCTTTCCATTAGTCATATTATTGTCTCAAAGATCAGGCTGTGCATGTACGAAGGACAAACTAATCGAATGGAATTGAATGCTCGGGACGACGGTTTGGGCTTGTGTTGGGGTCTGAGTGGTCTGCTCAGTCATACCTCAAACATTGCAGATGTGGTTGGTGATGCTACATGGTTGATCCTTCCACTAGTCATATGCCTGTCTCAAAGATCAGGTCCCGCATGTAAAGGACAAACTAATCGAAAGATGGTGATACTGTGACGGGTCTCATTAAATCAGTGCCAGGGCTGACTTTCTCCTCGGTTATACCTCAAGCGAAGAATCCCCAGGTGGGTGAGCTCCACCTTGAAGACCCTCACTTGTCCCTTTGGAGTTCTCCCTGTTGGTAGTGGAATTTTGTTGGTGCTGATGTACGGGCCCCGTCTATATGCTTGGGTTGAATTCTCTCGCACAATTTTGGTTTCGGGTTCCAAGGGCTTGCTAAAAAGACGATGCGATACTAGACAGATATAACTTGGATGGGATGATGATAGATGAGCATGGTTGGTGTCCTGGTTCTTGGTTAAAAGTTTCGCAACGGTGGTTGAGTTCTTTTGAATGGTGGGATGTGGGGGGTGCGGCGGGACATAGGGCCTCTGTTCCTGTCATGACTCCTTTTCCTCAACGTCCCTGGAGCGTTGTGGGTTCGTCTGCTTAAAATCTGCCTCACGGCGGTTGAGTTCCTTCGGAAGGTGGGATGTGGGAAGCATGGCGGTGGGACGCTGTAATTCCTTTTCCTCACCGGTGGGATGTGGGGGGCATTGGAAAGAATGGGTTTTTGCCCAGTCTCATGCCGTGCCCGCCTTTTTCCTCACCTTTCATGGAGCGTTGCGGTTCGGGCTTGCTTAAAAGGCCACCTGTTGGTGGCGGAGTTCCTTGGATGGTGGGATGTGGGAGGCATGGTGGGTTGGTGTTCCTTTGTCGTCCCTCGACGCTCCTGCCCTTCCCTCGCCTTCTCTAGAGCAGTGCGGCTTTGCTTGCTTAAAAGCTGCCTCAGGGTGGTTGAGTTGCTGCGGATGGTGGGATGTGGGGGGCGCGGCGGGATTGGGTTTTTGCCCCGTCCCCTGACGTGCCTGCCTTTTCCTCCCCGTCTGTGGAGCATTGCGGGCTGGGTGCTTAAATACCGCCTCACGGTTTGTGGGATCCTGTGGATGGTGGGATGTGGGCGGCGCGGCGGGACATAGGACCCCCGTACCTACCATGACTCCTTTTCCTCGACGTCTCTTGAGCGTTGCTGGTTCGTCTGCTTAAAAGCTGCCTCATGGCGGTTGAGTTCCTACGGAATGTGAGATGTGGGAGGCACGGCGGGATGGGGGTTTCCCTCCTCATCCCCTGACGTTCCTACCTTTTCCCTCACTGGTGGGATGTGGGGGGTATGGGCGGGATTGGGTTGTTTCCCCGTCCTGTCGTACCCACCTTTTTCCTCACCTTTCATGGAGCGTTGCGGGTCGGGCTTTGCTTAAAATCCACTGAGTGTGGTTGAGTTCTTGCAGATGTTGGGATGTGGGAGGCATGGTGGGATTGGGTTCCTTTGTCGTCCCTTGCTGTACCGCCTTTTCCTCACCTTCTCTGGAGCGTTGTGGAATTTTGGTAGTGGTTCAAGCGCGAAACTGTCGGTATCACCAGGATGCGAGAGCGTGCTCCTAAATTTCTCATTCAGCGATATTCCATGCGAACCATAGCAAGCTGCCTTGGGCAATGATTGGTGGGAGTGCTTTGCTCAACGCATTGTCGGGGCCACGTGCGAGTTATTTGTGTCCTAAGAGACTCACACCAACAGGGTAACGATTTCCATGGTTCATTATTGGACAAGTTGGGGTGCCTTCCTCCTCAGTCATGCCTTGGGTGATGATGTTCATAAGGGTGGCTTGAGAATGTGTATCTACTGTTTCTGCAAGATACACGAGCGTCATGCGGAGGTGATGACTCATTAAGGGGAATCCTGTCGATTTGGGAAGATGGTTGGGGCTTGTGTTGGGGTCTGAGTGGTCTGCTCAGTCATACCTCAAACATTGCAGATGTGGTTGGTGATGCTACCTGGCTGATCCTTCCATTAGTCATATGCTTGTCTCAAAGATCAGGTTGTGCATGTACAAAGGACAAACTAATCGAACAGAATTGAATGTTCGGGACGACGGTTTGGGCTTGTGTTGGGGTCTGAGTGGTCAGCTCAGTCATACCCCAAACAATGCAGATGTTGTTGGTGATGCTACATGGCTGATCCTTCCACTAGTCATATGCCTGTCTCAAAGATCAGGTCCCGCATGTAAAGGACAAACTAATCGAAAGATGGTGATACTGTGACGGGTCTCATTAAATCAGTGCCAGGGGTGACTTTCTCCTCGGTTATATCTCAAGCGAAGAATCCCCAGGTGGGTGAGCTCCACCTAGAAGACCCTCACTTGTCCCTTTGGAGTTCTCCCTGTTGGTAGTGGAATTTTTTTGGTGCTGATGTAGGGGCCCCGTCTATATGCTTGGGTTGAATTCTCTCGCACAATTGCGGTTCCGTCTTCCAAGGGCTTGCTAAAAAGACAATGCGATACTAGACAGATATAACTTGGATGGGATGATGATAGATGAGCATGGTTGGTGTCCTGGTTCTTGGTTAAAAGTTTCGCAACGGTGGTTGAGTTCTTTTGAATGGTGGGATGTGGGGGGTGCGGCGGGACATAGGGCCTCCGTTCCTGTCATGACTCCTTTTCCTCAACGTCCCTGGAGCGTTGTGGGTTCGTCTGCTTAAAATCTGCCTCATGGCGGTTGAGTTCCTTCGGAAGGTGGGATGTGGGAGGCATGGCGGTGGGACGCTGTAATTCCTTTTCCTCACCGGTGGGATGTGGGGGGCATTGGAAAGAATGGGTTTTTGCCCAGTCTCATGTCGTGCCCGCCTTTTTCCTCACCTTTCATGGAGCGTTGCGGTTCGGGCTTGCTTAAAAGGCCACCTGTCGGTGGCGGAGTTCCTTGGATGGTGGGATGTGGGAGGCATGGTGGGTTGGTGTTCCTTTGTCGTCCCTCGACGCTCCTGCCCTTCCCTCGCCTTCTCTAGAGCAGTGCGGCTTGGCTTGCTTAAAAGCCGCCTCAGGGTGGTTGAGTTGTTGCGGATGGTGGGATGTGGGAGGCGCGGCGGGATTGGGTTTTTGCCCCGTCCCCTGACGTGCCTGCCTTTTCCTCCCCGTCTGTGGAGCATTGCGGGCTGGGTGCTTAAATACCGCCTCACGGTTTGTGGGATCCTGTGGATGGTGGGATGTGGGCGGCGCGGCGGGACATAGGACCCCCGTACCTACCCTGACTCCTTTTCCTTGACGTCTCTTGAGCGTTGCTGGTTCGTCTGCTTAAAAGCTGCCTCATGGCGGTTGAGTTCCTACGGAATGTGAGATGTGGGAGGCACGGCGGGATGGGGGTTTCCCTCCTCATCCCCTGACGTTCCTACCTTTTTCCTCACTGGTGGGATGTGGGGGGTATGGGCGGGATTGGGTTGTTTCCCCGTCCTGTCGTACCCACCTTTTTCCTCACCTTTCATGGAGCGTTGCGGGTCGGGCTATGCTTAAAAGCCACCGAGTGTGGTTGAGTTCTTGCAGATGTTGGGATGTGGGAGGCATGGTGGGATTGGGTTCCTTTGTCGTCCCTTGCTGTACCGCCTTTTCCTCACCTTCTCTGGAGCGTTGTGGAATTTTGGTAGTGGTTCAAGCGCGAAACTGTCGGTATCACCAGGATGCAAGAGCGTGCTCCTAAATTTCTCATTCAGCGATATTTCATGCGAACCATAGCAAGCTGCCTTGGGCAATGATTGGTGGGAGTGCTTTGCTCAACGCATTGTCGGGGCCACGTGCGAGTTATTTGGGTCCTAAGAAACTCACACCAACAGGGTGACGATTTCCATGGTTCATTATTGGACAAGTTGGGGTGCCTTCCTCCTCAGTCATGCCTTGGGTGATGATGTTCATAAGGGTGGCTTGAGAATGTGTATCTACTGTTTCTGCAAGATACACGAGCGTCATGCGGAGGTGATGACTCATTAAGGGGAATCCTGTCGATTTGGGAAGATGGTTGGGGCTTGTGTTGGGGTCTGAGTGGTCTGCTCAGTCATACCTCAAACATTGCAGATGTGGTTGGTGATGCTACCTGGCTGATCCTTCCATTAGTCATATGCTTGTCTCAAAGATCAGGTTGTGCATGTACAAAGGACAAACTAATCGAACAGAATTGAATGTTCGGGACGACGGTTTGGGCTTGTGTTGGGGTCTGAGTGGTCAGCTCAGTCATACCCCAAACAATGCAGATGTTGTTGGTGATGCTACATGGCTGATCCTTCCACTAGTCATATGCCTGTCTCAAAGATCAGGTCCCGCATGTAAAGGACAAACTAATCGAAAGATGGTGATACTGTGACGGGTCTCATTAAATCAGTTCCAGGGGTGACTTTCTCCTCGGTTATATCTCAAGCGAAGAATCCCCAGGTGGGTGAGCTCCACCTAGAAGACCCTCACTTGTCCCTTTGGAGTTCTCCCTGTTGGTAGTGGAATTTTTTTGGTGCTGATGTAGGGGCCCCGTCTATATGCTTGGGTTGAATTCTCTCGCACAATTGCGGTTCCGTCTTCCAAGGGCTTGCTAAAAAGACGATGCGATACTAGACAGATATAACTTGGATGGGATGATGATAGATGAGCATGGTTGGTGTCCTGGTTCTTGGTTAAAAGTTTCTCAACGGTGGTTGAGTTCTTTTGAATGGTGGGATGTGGGGGGTGCGGCGGGACATAGGGCCTCCGTTCCTGTCATGACTCCTTTTCCTCAACGTCCCTGGAGCGTTGTGGGTTCGTCTGCTTAAAATCTGCCTCATGGCGGTTGAGTTCCTTCGGAAGGTGGGATGTGGGAGGCATGGCGGTGGGACGCTGTAATTCCTTTTCCTCACCGGTGGGATGTGGGGGGCATTGGAAAGAATGGGTTTTTGCCCAGTCTCATGCCGTGCCCGCCTTTTTCCTCACCTTTCATGGAGCGTTGCGGTTCGGGCTTGCTTAAAAGGCCACCTGTCGGTGGCGGAGTTCCTTGGATGGTGGGATGTGGGAGGCATGGTGGGTTGGTGTTCCTTTGTCGTCCCTCGACGCTCCTGCCCTTCCCTCGCCTTCTCTAGAGCAGTGCGGCTTGGCTTGCTTAAAAGCCGCCTCAGGGTGGTTGAGTTGCTGCGGATGGTGGGATGTGGGAGGCGCGGCGGGATTGGGTTTTTGCCCCGTCCCCTGACGTGCCTGCCTTTTCCTCCCCGTCTGTGGAGCATTGCGGGCTGGGTGCTTAAATACCGCCTCACGGTTTGTGGGATCCTGTGGATGGTGGGATGTGGGCGGCGCGGCGGGACATAGGACCCCCGTACCTACCATGACTCCTTTTCCTCGACGTCTCTTGAGCGTTGCTGGTTCGTCTGCTTAAAAGCTGCCTCATGGCGGTTGAGTTCCTACGGAATGTGAGATGTGGGAGGCA
>CAUJRU010002207.1:0-2500 GCA_963277665.1 Viscum album | reverse complement strand
TCGTCCGGTGCTTGGGGCTTGTCTTGTCCGGGGTAGTGCGCCATCAAAGCTTTGAAAATGAGTCGGGGTTCGTCGCGTGTCAGGTCCTACGTACTGACAATCGCGTGGAGACAATTCCATCCGAGTGAGACGATTTGAAGGGGCATCGGGGCTTGCATTGGTGGATGCGGGGTGCCTTGAAAGGAAGGACGCCGAGCTGGGGTTTGCCATATCTTGTTGGGTCCGGTATGTAACGTCCATGACCACCTAAATAGAATTCGTTTCATGCGTGAGGACCCGCTCTGGACATGGGGTTGTCTTCTCGGCGGTGGTCGACGACACGCGGGACGGATGCCATGACGTGCCGGCGGCCTTCATGTGCCTAAGGGGTCACGTCGGTGGCCGTTCCTATGGTTTCATAGCTCTTTTAGGGCAACTCGCGTTGTCTTTCATGAGCTGGGGTGCCCTCTGGGTGGTCTAAACCACTCAGTATGTCTCCTCGTCAGTGCTGATGTTTCCTGGTGGGATAGCTGTAAATGCATAAATGTCTCTTTAGGGGGGTAGTGGTCGGCGACCCCCCCTGGGCGTGGGTC
The DNA here is from genome assembly GCA_963277665.1 of Viscum album. Lineage (NCBI taxonomy): Eukaryota > Viridiplantae > Streptophyta > Magnoliopsida > Santalales > Viscaceae > Viscum > Viscum album. The sequence goes on along the minus strand of CAUJRU010002207.1, from coordinate 1,928 downwards.
TTGTCCTGCGTGCCTCGAGCCACCCAGTGACATGCCCACGGACATGGAAAAATGGCCTCTAGACAATGCCATCAATGCGTGATGATTCGTCCGGTGCTTGGGGCTTGTCTTCTCCGGGGTAGTGCGCCTTAAAAGCTTTGACAATGAGCCGGGGTTCGTCGCGTGTGAGGTCCTACGTACCGACAATCGCGTGGAGACAATGCCATCCGAGTGAGACGATTTGAAGGGGCCTCGAGGCTTGTCTTGGTGGATGCGGGGTGCCTTGAAAGGAAGGACGCCGAGCTGGGGTTTGTCATATGTTGTTGGGTTCGGTATGTAACGACACCGACCACCTAAAGAGAATTCATTTCATGCGTGAGGACCCGCTCTGGACATGGGGTCTGTCTTCTCGGCGGTGGTCGACGATACGCGGGAAGGATGCCATGACGTGTCGGCGGCCTTCACGTGCCTAAGGGGTCACGTCGGTTGCCGTTCCTATGGTTTCATAGCTCTTTTAGGGCAACACGTGTTGTCTTTCATGCGCTGCGGTTCCCTCTGGGTGGTCTGAACCACTCAGTATGTCTCCTCGTCAGTGCTGATGTTTCCTGGTGGGAGAGCTGGAAATGCAGAAATGTCTCTTTAGGGGGGGAGTGGTCGGCGACCCCCCCTGGGCGTGGGTCTTGTCCTGCGTGCCCAGAGCCACCCAGTGACATGCCCACAGACATGGAAAAATGGCCTCTAGATGATTCCTCCTGTGCTTGGGGCTTGTCTTGCCCGCGGTAGTGCCCCATAAAAGCGATGACAATGAGACGGGGTTCGTCGCGTGTCAGGTCCGACGAACTGACAATCGCGTGGAGACAAAGCCATCCGAGTGAGACGATTTGAAGTGGCCTCGGGGCATGTCTTGGTGGATGCGACGTGCCTTGAAAGGAAGGACGTCGAGGTGGGGTTTTTCATATGTTGTTGGGTCCTGTATGTAATTACAATTACCACCTAAAGAGAATTCTTTTCATGAGTGAGGACCCGCTCTGGACATGGGGCGTGTCTTCTCGGCGGTGATCGACGATACGCGGGATGGATGCCATGACTTGTCGGTGGCCTTCATGTGCATAAGGGGTCACGTCGGTGGCCCTTCCTATGGTTTCATAGCTCTTTTAGGGCAACACGTGTTGTCTTTCATGCGCTGTGGTGCCCTCAGGGTGGTCTAAACCCATCAGTATGTCTCCTCGTCAGTGTTGATGTTTCCTGGTGGGATAGCTGGAAATGCATAAATGTCTCTTTAGGGGGGGAGTGGTCGGCGACCCCCCTGGGCGTGGGTCTTGTCCTGCGTGCCTAGAGCCACCCAATGACATGCCCAGTGACATGGAAAATGGCATCGACGCAATGCCCTGAATTCCTGATGATTCTTCCCGTGCTAGGGTCTTGTCTTGCCCGAGGTGGTGCGCCATAAAACCGATGACAACGAGATGGGTGGGGTTTGTCGCCTGTGAGATCCTACGGACTGACAATCGCGTCCAGACAATGGAATCCTAGTGAGGCGATTTGAAGGGGCCTCGGGGCCCGTCTTGGTGCGTGCGGCGTGCCTTGAAAGGAAGGACGTTGAGGTGGGGTTTGTCATATGTTGTTGTGTCCGGTATGTAAAGACAATGACCACCTAAAGAGAATTCATTTCATGCGTGAGGACCCGCTCTGGACATGGGTCCTGTCTCCTCGGCGGTGTTGGACGATACGCGGGACGGATGCCATGACGTGTCGGCGGCCTTCATGTGCCTAAGGGGCCACGTCGGTGTCCCTTCCTATGGTTTCATAGCCCTTTTAGGGCAACACGTGTTGCCTTTCATGCGCTGCGGTTCCCTCTGGGTGGTCTAAACCACTCAGTATGTCTCCTCGTCAGTGTTGATGTTTCCTGGTGGAATAGCTGGAAATGCATAAATGTCTCTTTAGGGGGG
>CAUJRU010002206.1:0-89000 GCA_963277665.1 Viscum album | reverse complement strand
CCAAAGAAACATGTTGTTGTGTATCGGGTACCCTATCGAACATAGAAACCCCTTTAATGTAAAATTAATATTTAATTCATAGATATTAATAAATATGAAATATGTATTATTTTTCATTTACCTGGGATGTTACATCCTTCCCCCATTTTGAGAATTGCTTCCTCGCAATTTTTATTCACTTATCAAAATAAGTGGGGTGATTTATCCCTCATAGAATTTTAAGATTCCCACGTTGCCTCTTCAACAATATGGGTTTTCCACAAAACCATTACCTGGTGAATAACCTTATTCTGCAACACTTGCTCTCTACGGTCAAGAATCTGGACTGGTTGTTCTTGATAGGATAGATTCTCTTCTAATTGAACAATATCTTAGCTCAAAACATGTGATGGATCTGGTATATACTTTCTATACATTGAAACATGAAAAACATTGTTTACTTGCGATAAACATGGAGGTAATGCCACTCTATACGCAACTGGTCCAACTTTCTCCAGAATTTCATAAGGTCCAATGAACCTCGGACTCACCTTTCCCTTCATACCAAAACACATCACACTTTTCAATGGAGATACTTTGAGAAAGACATGATCACCTACCTCAAAAGAATGATCCTTCCTCCTGTTATCTTCACAACTTTTCTGTCTGCTCTGATATGATCTCATGATATTCCGAATAAAATGAACTTTTTCTGCCATCTCTTCAACCAATTTCTGGTCCCATCATCTTCCTTTCACCTAATTCATCCCAAAAAAGCTGGTTTTCGACAACGCTTTCCATATAATTCCTCAAATGGAGAAATCTTTATACTGGAATGAAAACTGTTATTATAAGAAAATTCAACCAAATAAAGATGTTGGTCCCAACATCCCTGATAGTCCATTGAAAAATCATGTAACCTATCATCCAATGTCTGAATTTTTCGTTATGACTGGCCATCTGATTGCAGATGAAAAGATGCACTAAAATTTAATTCAGTACCTAACAACTTCCGTAGGACTTTCTGAAAGTTAGAAGTAAACATAGGATCAAGATCAAATGCAATGAAGAGGGGAACACCATGAAACCTAAGTATCTCTTTAACATACAACTATGCAAGTTGATCTAAAGACAAAGTATCCATAATAGGAAGGAAATGAGCCGATTTTGTAACATCCAAGGTAAATAAAGAATAATACAATTTCATATTTATTAATTTTACATTAAAGGGGTTTCTATGTTCGATTGCGTACCTGATACACAACAAAGAGTTTCTTTGAAATCGTACGTTGCACACTAGTAATAAAATAATATTATTTTAAATGTTAGTTAACACGTAGCCATTGTACTGGAAGGAATGGATAGAAATATCTAAAAATATGATTATATATGTTTGTTAAATGTTTTTACATTTATATAATAACGGATAAAGGCTTAAAATATGAAAAGAATTCAATTTTAGGCATATATGCCCTAATTTTCACTAAAGGTTCATTTATCGCCTTTTGACGGAGAACCGTCATTAAATATAGTTTTGATAAATATTATAAATTATATTGGACCAAATAAAACACTTCTTTAGAATCGCGACATCAAATACTACTTTGTGTAATTTTTTGGTATTTTTCCGATAAAGTTCATTTTTAATGAATAGTGTAAAATGTTGTATTTTAATTCAAAACCTCTTTTTAATCTAATTTATTTATAAGATTATATTATATTTTGAATTGGTTTTAAAGTTAAATTAGAAAATATTTTTACTATTAAATCCAATAGTGGTCATTGTAATTAATTTCACTTGGAAATCGGACTTAAACTAGTGTCAATCTTTTGATACTTATTGTTTCATAAAAACACGCTATTTGCTCTGACAGCGGGATTTAATTATTAAATTAATTAATCCAACATATATTTTGTGAATTTTGTAAAATTAACTTCATTTTTGAATTCGGAATATCAAATATATCTTACAGTGAAGTTTTGGTATTTTTCTGAAAAACTTCAATTTTTGATGAATAGTGAAACCACTAAGTGGTACTTATAAAAACTGATTTTTCGTTTAAATTAAATTTTACCACTTCTGTGTTTTGAATTTCAAAAATCCGACATACATGGTTGTTATTAATAATTAAAATGTGGTTCAATGAGATTACAATATTTTTTTGGTGAATAGTATCTTTTAAGTTCTTAATCGCAATTAGAGGTAATTAGTGCAATTTATGGAAAAAATGATATTATAATAAAATTAGAATACCATAACACATGTCCTACGCTTAATGGATGTGTCATGGCCTACCAAGACAATCCATGGGTCAACTTGGGGACCCCATGGAGCCACTTTGGTTGGGAAATTACATAAATAACGTTTTATTTAATGTTAAAGTAAAAATGACACACACATGAGATGTTTTACTAAATCAATTTTTACATGGGGTTATACAAGTCATATTTTTGACTATAAATATTAATTAGAAAGATAAAAAGATTTTATACATCATTATATTTTTTATAATTTTTTGACATTAAATAAAATAAATTATTTATGACATCATGATGATGCAGTGATGACGTCTTTATTTAACGATTTAAATAAAATGGAAAGATTATGTAAAATATAAGACCTACACATGGCCAAAACTTATTTTATGGGTGGATTTCTAACCCTGATCACCTTATACTTGAAACAAATCAATGTGGGACCTCTTAAATCCGAATACCATTTTAAAATAAAGTGACTTTTCATTACCTTCCAAGAATGCCCCTCCTCTCCTCTTATAAAAGGCCCCCACCTCTACCTCCATACCCACACTGCCAAAGCCTTTGGCTCGGCCAAAACCTGCCCATTTTGGCACTACACATCCCTCTCTTACTCCTTGAAGCCTCACTTTGGGCAGAATTCTTCCCAAGGAAGTCTTTGAGCTCAAATCTAATAGTGTTACCCGATTTTAAGGTAATGTCTTCTTTTGAGTCCATTTGTTTTATTTTTCTTCTCCAACCCCCTAAACTCATTTTATTATTTTCTTTTGTAACAGATCCAATATCCTCAATATACTAGGATGTTTTCATAAGAAGTATTCAATCTACACGTACACAAACCTAGGTCTAATGGTTAAAGAACATACTATTTCCGTTGATGGCGAATTTCTGCCTCCCAAAACGATGATTGTTCAACATTGTCTTAACAACTTCAAAGATGACCATTAAGATGACACTATAATTATATATCTTATATAATATGTTTATGTTTTCTTTAAGCTTCTGTATTTTTCATTTTGGGCATACCTTAATGGTTTCCATTATTGGTAAACACGATATCTTCATTTAAGGATGTGCGGACTACCGCCCCCTCAAAGTGATGTGATTCGTCAATGCCATATGTGGGACATATAAAGGATGGATTTAAAGTTATTATATACGATGTTATACTGGAATTATAATTTACCCCTATATAATTATTATTTTGTTCCATTAAAGTATGAGATAGAAATGAAAGTAGTGTTCATGTGTACGTACGACTTACCCTCTCCATGAACGGTGCATTTCATTTCTTATCTCCAAATGTAATGTACTATTAAAAGTACATGTATATAATGGATATATATAATGAATGATACATCTAAATTATTAATATAATTATGGAATTAAAATATACATACCTCTCATTAAGTTTTAATTTCATTAACATGACAAAGAAATGAAAGTAGTGTTCATGCGTACGTACGGCTTACTGTCTCCATGAACGGTGCATTTCATTTATTACCCCTAAATGATTATCTTATATTATAAATACATGTATATGATAGATATATATGATATCCAAATCAAGAATGTCTTTCTGGATATAAAGAACCTTTGACCACATGAACAACATGTAATTGTAAGAAGTCCACTTTCGACATAAGAACCAAATATCGACAAAATAATAATTATTAACTTAAATGGTTACATAATGTTTATTACATGGAAATAAGAGATATAAAAGGAATAATGAACATGAAAAAGGTTCTTATGAAAATAGAATTTAATTCAAGTTTATTATTCAGGACGTTAAAGAACGATCGAGTCAAGTCGGACCCGAGGTAAGGGAACTTCTTAACCCAATTTCCATTCTTTGGGTTAATCTCCTACTTTCAAATTACGTCATGATATTATTATGTCCTTGTAGACGTCGGAAAAGTCCGTTGTTCCCAAACGAAGCTCCGGATGCGGAAAGCGAAGTGATATTTGGAGTCGGAAGAACGTTTCGGAGGGCCCGGAGGCCTTGCGCGGAATTTCAGAGGCCCGCGCGCAAAGGTGATGTTCCGCGCGCAAACCCCCCGGGATGCGCGCAATGCGCCGGTCCGGCGCGCAATTTTGCGCGCCGCGGGTCCGCACGACTCCCTTGCGCGCCGCGCCCGATTCCGCGCCCGCGAGGAGAATTTCGCGCTCGCATCCTGGATTCCGCGCCCGGGGTTGCCTATAAATACAAGGCGACCCCCAACGTTTCAAAGGTTGCTGGAAGTCGAAACGTCTCTCGTGCGCGCAATTCAACCCCTTCCGCGCGCAATGACGAACTTCAGGTAACCTCCTTTCTTTCGCGCAAGAAAGCCTCGGGGTCCGCCTTCGCGCGCAATCCCCGCGGGCTCCTTTCATTTGAATAAAAACTCACCCTAAGGCCGTTGCGCGCAAAGAACCCGCTTGCGCGCAAATGCCCCCGGGGTGCGCGCAATCCGGCCTGATTGTGCGCACCCCCCTTCTTTCAAGTGGCCATTCATTAGAGAATGAGCCGTTGCCCCCGCGCGCTATCCGAAGCCCGGTGTGAGCAATCTCAAGCATCCGCGTGCAAGGCACTGGCCCAATTGCGCGCCAGCCGCCCCGATTGCGCGCCGGCCCGCAGTATTGCGCGCAAAGCTTCCTTTTTGCGCGCAATCTGCCAGGGTCGTCCCCTCGACCCCCTGAGGGCACCTGCCTGCGTGGCGCCCGATGCTCCTCATCCTGGGTGCCCGCACCGTGCGTTGTCTTCCCGTGCGGCCCTCCAGGTTCGTGCGAAGTGACATGCACCCATCGTCTGGCAACCTATGCCCAGCATGACGTTAAACTGCGCATTCGTCCGGCAACCTATGCCCAGCATGACGTTAAACTGCACATTCGTCCGGCAACCTATGCCCAGCATGACGTTAAACTGCGCATTCGTCCGGCAACCTATGCCCAGCATGACGTTAAACTGCCCATTCGTCCGGCAACCTATGCCCAGCATGACGTTAAACTGCGCATTCGTCCGGCAACCTATGCCCAGCATGACGTTAAACTGCGCATTCGTCCGGCAACCTATGCCCAGCATGACGTTAAACTGTGCATTCGTCCCGCATGACGTTAAACTGCGCATACGTCCAGCATGACGTTAAACTGCACATCCGTCCAAGCTGCACGACGTTAAACTGCCTAGCCCCCATCGTCCGCGCTGCAAGACGTTAAACTGCCAAGTGTTTCGTCCTCAACACACGACGTTAAACTGTACTTCGTCCGGCAAGACGTTAAACCGTCCGCCTCGTCCTCAACACATGACGTTAAACTGTACTTCGTCTGGCAAGACGCTAAACCGTCCGCAACCTGATCCCGTGCTCCGCACGCAGGGTCCCCCCGGTTTGGATGTGGCCCCCACCCGCTCGTCTCTGCAGGGATGTCGGGATTGTCCCGCTTTCGGGGCGATTTAATGGGAGTGGCTTTTCCCTACGGGGGAAGGGTATTACAAACCCCTAGTTTCTCGTGGGAGGCTGCACATGTGTATCTCCATTGCGCCTCCCCACTGCCGAAGCCAGTAGAGGGTCTGACTGGGATCGAGGTGTCTTCCGCTTTCGGTCCATGTCCCTTCCAACTGAGTTTTGCAGCATCCGGGCTGCCTCAAGTGCGTAAGTCCTGACAGAATGAACTACGTGGACTTTGATCCCTGTCTTCTATACAGGGTACGTAGGAAGCCTCCCCGAGGTTCAAGCCCACCACCTGGTCGTCCCGGTCGTATTTACGTCGGTTCGTCCATCAGTGGACCCCTCCAGGGTTCACGCTTGCGTTGATTCACCTATGAATCCGCCCCTGTGGGAGACTGCCCGTGTGTATCTCCACGGAGCCTCCCCACAGCCCCCCTTTTTCCACTTCCCCTTTTATCGTCCAGCATGACGTGAAACTGTGATCCACCCGGCCGTTCCATCCCCCTCTGTGCGAGGTGGTTCGGTTCAATCCTCCGCCCGGCGGCCTCGACCTCTTCGTGAGTCGGCTTGCCGACGTCCAGCATGACGTTAAACTGTATGCCCGAACTACGTTGACTTTGATCCGTGTTAACGCGCGGTACGTAGGAAGCCCCTCTGGGGTCCAAGCTCTTCACTTCATTATCCATCCTGATCCTTACCCGGGCCGCCACATCCCAGTGGGGTCATGCCACTTCACTCCACTCCACGTTACTTGGGAAGCCGCCCATGTGCTGGCCCCAGCGTCGGAGGTTCCCCGCAAAGGGTTCTGTCATCTGATCCACTTTTTCGTGTTGATCGGTCCGATGCCGTCCCCGCTGGACGTTAAACTCGCGGCATACCCCGTGTTAAACACGGGAAGCTGAGGAAAACCTCAGGTGACACAGTTCCCCGCACCTAGTACGGGATGCCTCAGGCCATCATGCCTTCGAGAAGCCCTATTAGGGACGGAAGACAGACGTGCAGAGCCGCAGTGTTACGACACGCCCCCAGCACCCAGAGCCACCCGGCCTTCTCACCGCAGGTTGCTGCCCCGCCCAGACTCCTTGGAACGTCCGGGCGGAAGCAGCGTAATTAACCGGTGTCCATGAAGATATGGCGCCGGGAACGAGATTCACGAACATTCTTAAGTCTATGAGGGAGACCCGGATTAGGCGACAAGTTCCGAGGAGACGTCCAAGGAAGGAGGAGCCGACATCCCATCATCTCGGTTTCGATCAAGGAGCAGACGCCCCTGAATAAGGGACGGATGCCGCCCGCCCTTGGAAAGCGGGACTGCGGGACCACAAGCCGCGCGCCCATCCCCTCGGGTTGACGGGTGCACGCGCGAACGCGTCCTGGCGGAACAGCGTAACCCGACGCACATCCGCACCGAAACAGAAAAAATGGTGAACCCGACGTGAATCTCTTCTCCTCGACATGAAGACCGATAGCTTTCAGAGGTGTTGGAAGACCGGCGTGTTGCCCGGCCAAGCATTTAGTCTTACCCGCCAGGGGCTGGGGAAGTGAAATCGGGCACTCCGTCTCGCAACGTCGAGGGCCTGGGTTCCCCCCACGGAAGGCGTCGTGGCGCTAATGGTTGGTTGTCGATTCCTTTTTCCTGTCAGTGTTAATGGGTCTTTCTCCCTGCTTTCAGAAATCAGGTCGCCCGATCCAGTGCCCGATCGCCACCCGCCCACTGGCGCAGGGACAGGGGAAACACCGACGCGGCTACTCCGCGCGGTCCCGCCCGTTCCACAGCCGTCCCAGCAGCCGCAATTGCGGGACGACCACGCCCTCTCTCCCCCTCGGAGGTCATCCAGAGAAGGGTGATCAACACCCTGGTGCGGAGATACGAGGAAGAGGGAGTCATCCCCACTAGGGAAATGGCTCGCCTAGACCTCGAGGAGGCTGCGCCTCGCCACCACCGCCGCCCCCGAGGGCCGCGCGGGGAGGCACCGCTGCCTACCTCAACGTCCAACCGCTTCGGGAGCTTATCCCCGGAGCGCTCTGACAGTTCCCTTCCTTATGCGGATGAGGTGGGAGATGCCCGGGATCACCCTATCCGAGATTCGCTCCAGGGATCTTCGGTAAGGACTCCCGCCAGGCCACGGCGACACCGCCGCCAGGCCTCTCCAGTCGAAGAGCGGGCTCTCCACCTGCCCGCGCCGCTCATCCCGACTCGTCTGTCTCGACGCCAACGTCGGGCACGAGCGGAAGAGGATGCCCACCTTGGGGCTCTAGCAACAGCGGCCGCATTGGCCCAAGCCACTGCTGGCTCCAGTCGCCAGGCCTCTGCGCATCCTGAGCAGGGGAACTCCTATGCCCGACCTGGATCGAGGCCCCGACCGCCCCAAAGGCAGGTTGGGTCGACTCTCCCGGTTGCTGGCACTGGCAGTAGCCACCGCGGACCACCTCGCGGTAGCGCTATTCACCGGTAGGGTCTACTCTGCGTGGCCGATCCTGGAGGCATGGGTCATCCCACCTCCCAATCCCGGCCCGGAGGCCTGCCCGGAATCATCTCTCCCCGCGTCCCCTTTGATATCTGTCCAGGTGCCCCTCGCACCTTGGTTCCCAGTCCTCTTGGCCCCAGCACCATTGCGGCCGGAGGACGCCAGGACAGAGATCAGCCCTGCCCCGGGGAACTGCCCAGGGGCAGGAAGGCAAGGCGTCGACGCCGAGGGAAGAATGTTACGGAATTCCGGACAGAGACCCGACCGGTTTGCTTCTCTGACTCAGAGGCGGAGTACGATTCGGCGACAGAGCCCTCTCCCCAATCCCGCCAGTCAAGGGCAGGGGTAGGAATGCGGCACGTCAGCCTCGTGCTCCCCGAGAGCGAGATCGATGTGATCCCCGCTTCTCTCCGAAGGTATATCCGGAGTAACGAGGGCCTGGTAGACCCCCAAGGATCAAGCTTGCGGTTGGTACCGGCCCCTCCGGAAGTGCCTTCCGCCCCGATCAGAGAAGCCGGAGACTTTTTCTGGGGATCGACGGTCGAACCACGATCTAGTGCACCCTCGGCGAGCACCGATGCTACGGCAGGATGTTCGCTCGCCGGCCCGTCCTATCGTGATGTGGTAGCTGGGGCACCGCCACCCTCAGGGGGAGGCCCGGGATATGGAGGCCAATCGGCCTGCTCGCCGTATTCACCGCCGGCCAGCCCGTCAGCCCGACGGCCCGCCTCGGCACCACTGCCGGTTCCCCGTCCATTCCCAGCCATTGAAGAGGACCGAGGAGATCTGGGTCCCGAGTTTGAATCGTGGAGCTTCTGGACCGTCCTTGCAGAGGGCCACTTCCCTGAGAAGTTTTGGCCAGTCGCAGGACCGGGCTTTGATGCACCCGAATCGCTCACCCCGGATGAGTTCGAATGCTTCCGCCGAACTCTCCGGGAGACTCACTCCCGTCTTCACTGCCTACAAATGCCATACCCCGGGAGTCAAGCGCACCTGGAGGATATTGGTGAGCAGTGCCGTCAAATTGACCTGGCCATGCTCCCCGCGGTTCGGCACCCCGGGTCATTTGGGCACCACGAGGCCCTCCAACAACGATGCGTCGAGTTTTTTCAAGCACTCCGCAAAGTTATCGAGGAAGCCACTCCCCACGTGTATATCCGTGGATGGGGGCAGTACGCTGCCCTACGCTTCAGTGTGATCCGCCGACAGCCCGATTCGCTGGGTGGCCCTGAGGGTATATCCCCAGGGACAGGAACAGTCAATATGGCTGACCTGTCGGGAGAGGGGAACGACTTGGAACTTCTCGACGGGGGCTTCCCCCCCGAAGACAAGCCGTCGTCAGATCCATCGGTGAGAGTTACTCGTCATCAGAGGAACCTCCTGGGGCTCCCCGCGCCCACTGAAGCACTGACGTTGAGCCGAAACGTCAGCAAAGGAAAAGAGCACAGCGAGGCTGTAAAGCCCGCCGACCCATCTGCCTCCATGCAGAGGGCAGAGGAGGATCCCGAGAAGGCTACGCTACGTCTGCAGCTCGCCGAACAGAAGAAGCTGGTTGACCAGCTCCTCGCCGAGCGCGCTGCAGAACGGCGGCCTGACTACGGTGATCCTAGGCCAGGACAGCAGGGACCGGAACAACCGCTCCTCGATGAGACTCTCCCGGGCAACCGTGATTACGCCGTGTTCGCCGACAGGAGAGAGGCCATTGCCTATGGCAAGAGGGCGCGGTATGTTTCGCCACACCCTCCCGAGCGGCGTGACTACCTGAGAGATCCCGCTCGGATTCCTCCCGCTGCCCCAAGGGCCGCTCCGCCCGCCATCCCACGAGCTGCCGAGTTCGACGACCCGGTCGACGACCCGATTGAAGGGCCATGCAATGCGCTCGTGGTTAGAGATCCTCGCCAGGACTGGAACCCATGTCCGGACGATCCGATGGCGGCACTCATTGCCCGCTTGGAAGCCTTGGAGACTCGGCAGGTGGCGATCCCACCGGACGGCAAGCCCTACCCAGCATGGGTGGATGACATGCCGGCGCCTCCGGGATTCGGGAATCCCACTTTCGCCCCCTTCAACGGGACTGGAGATCCGCCACAGCATTTATCCCACTTCAACTCGAGGTGCGGGCCTATGTTGGGGACTCCGGCGCAGCAGGAGGCCGCTAAGCTTCGCTGCTTTGTTCAGACACTGGAAGGGCCAGCATTTGTCTGGTACAGCCAGCTTCCCGTCGGGTCGGTAACCAGCTGGGAGGACCTCCGTAGACAGTTCCTCTACCAGTTCAGTTCCACGACCCGGAAGACGAGTATCGCAGACCTCTTCAAGTGCAAGCAGAGGCCTGATGAGCGAGTCGCGGACTTCGTCGCCCGATGGAAGGGTCTCACGTATTCCCTTGACATGCCATTGACTCAAGAGCAGTTGCTGACAATGTGCGTCGGGAACGTCAAGACCGAGCTGGTCCCTTCCCTGATTACTCAGAATTACCCCGGAGGGTTCAGGGACTTCTCAGACAAAGCTCAACGTCTTGAGGAAGCCCTGCAACAGGCCAGCCAGGCACACCCACTGCCTCCTATGATTCCTGCAAGGAGAGTCAGCAGGGCTGAGCCCGCTGCTGTGGCCCAGATAGAGGCTCCCAGGCCGTTGGAGCTGCTGCCGGTGAGGCCAGCTCCACAGCCTCACAGGAATCCGCCTCCACGGGCTCAGTTCCCGGCCCAGCAACGGCAGCCTCAGAACCGGCCGGCCCCTCCGCGTAATGTACCGCCACAACCTAGGCGAGATAATCAGGGTCCACCTCCTCGGCAGGCCCCTCCAGCCCCTCGTCAAGACCGCGCTCCCAGGGGCCCGCGACACCTGACGTACTCATTCCATGAGGATCAGGTCCCCGGTTATTTCCGGAGCGCCCTGGAGCAGAGGATTGTGCGACTGCCTGAGTGTTGGAAGCCAGAGGAGGCACATCTCACGGATAACCCCCGCTACTGCCCCTACCATCGAGCCCTGGGGCACACCATCCAGCGGTGCTATGTGTTCAAGGACTGGCTCCAAGACCAGATTAACAACAATGTAATCAGGTTGGGCCCAGCTCCAGCACAAGTGGCGGGCGTATTCGTGGGATCAGATGACGATAGTGGCAACGAGGACGAATGGCAGCTGGTCTCTGACCGCGGGTCCCAGAAGTATAATAACTGGATGGCCCGCAAGACGATCATTCGCGCCCATGGAATCATCTGTGCGCGCTTGAATCAGCCTGAGCCCCCAGAATCTGCGGGTGCTGCTTCGGCGTCGTCGTCCCAGCCTGCCTCTTCCAAAAGGAGCAAACGGCGGCAGCGCAAGAAGGAAGAGCGCGCCCCGCCGGTTCCGCCACTATCCCGCACTCTCGGCGATTTCATGCCCCCGGAGATGGGGATCCCCCCTCGGGTCCGCCCGGTGATGGATGACTCGTCCGATGACGGTATTGGGTACGCTTCGGTTAATACCGTCGAGCTGGTAAATCCCTTTTCGGTTCCCGACATTGAAGAACACCAGGTGGACCTCCCTAGTGTCCCCGGTCGTCGCCACCGTCGGAAGAACCGCAGTAGCAGGAGTCGCCGGGGCACAGCAGCCGGTACCTCCGGCCAGGCCGTGCACGCCACTGAGACTAGGCAGCAGGCTCAAGATCGAGCTCAACGTGCGCAGGCTCCCCATCCGGGGATGACGGATTCGCCTCCGCCACTGTTTGTGGTGTGGGACCAGGCAGAACCGCCTCAGCCGCGTCGCGACCAGCTCCGCCCTGCCACAAGTCCATCCCGGCCTCCTGACTCCAGTACGGTGACCATTTCCCGGACTGCGACCAGTGAACAGCGAGATGCGCCAAGTACCAGTCGGCCGCCGATCCAACCGGTAAGGCCCGTCATGCCACCAACCGCAGAGCAACCTCCTGCAACCAGGAGCTCGCGCTTGGCCAAAAAGTATGATGTCCTGAAGCACTTGGCCGACATCCCAGCAAGGCTCTCCATCCTTGAGGCTCTGCGCATGTCATCTGAGATGCGCGAGGCACTCGCTGAAGCCCTGAAGAGCCCCCTCCAGTTTGAGACAGAGGTTGCGGCTGCAGAGGCCTTTCACGCCGAAACGATCGAGGACGCCGAATGTCAGGCAGTTATCTCGTTCTCTGGTAAGGATGAAGACCCTCCTATACAGGGACACATTCGTCCGCTGTATGTCACTGGCCAGTTCAATGGCCTTGAAGTCCGGCGCTGTCTTGTCGACACGGGATCCGGGATCAACCTGATTCCGACTCGGATGCTCCGGAGATTGGGGTTGTCTGAGGATGACTTGATCCCCTCCGACCTCAGGATCCAGGGGTATGACCGTACCGAGCAAACCCCGGTCGGCAAGATACGTTTGAAGACCCAGTTCGGTGACTTGGTTGCCAACACCGAATTCATGGTAGTCTCTCAGGACACTGCGTATAATGCATTGATGGGCAGGCCATGGCTCCACCTTCATGCGGCGGTTCCCTCATCATACCACCAATGCCTCAAATACTCCCTTAATGGTCGAGTGGGCGTGCTTCAAGGAGATGCCTCTCCTTTTGCCTCATGTGAAGCCCGTTATCTGGACGCGGACTATTACAAGAGCAAGGACAAGCAGATCCTGGCAGGTGAGGTTGAGCCTGTCGCTGTTGCAAGCGATCCATGGGCCAGCTTGGATGACGCCTACGTCCTCCCGATTCAACGGTTGGACGTAGCCATGGTTTCGACGGCCTGTGAGTCTCCTGATGAGATGACCGCGACCGCCCGTGCCAGCACCGGCGGCCCAGCAAGATCTGGTGGCCCCAATGCAGTTTCCAACGCAGTCTCTCCCGTGGATGATCCCTCCCCGAGTGGAGAGGGTATGGAAGACGCACCCCCAGCCTTTGAGGAGGGCGTCCCCGCCACGGTCGATGAGTTAATACAGGTGAACCTTGGAACCGAGGCCGATCCAAGACCCACATTGGTTAGTGCCGCCATGCCCTCTGAGGAGCGGCAGCAGTACGTGGACTTTCTCAGGCAGCACCGTGATGTGTTCGCTTGGGGCTATGACGAGATGCCGGGGCTAGATCCTCAGGTAGCCGTCCACCGCCTTGGTCTCCCGGCGAACCATCGCGGGTTCAAGCAGCCTCCCAGGAAGATGCACCCATCCCATGGTGCCATGGTTGAGGCCGAAGTTGACAAGCTTATCAAAGCCAACTTCGTGAGGGAAGTTCAGTACCCCAAATGGCTGGCCAACATTGTGCCGGTCAGGAAGAAGAACGGGCAGATTAGAGTCTGCATCGACTTCCGCGATCTCAACCGCCACTGTCTGAAGGATGATTTTCCCCTTCCAGTGACAGAGCTGTTGATTGATGCCACGGCAGGGTTCCAAGCCCTCTCCTTTATGGATGGATACTCCGGATACAACCAAATTCGGATGGCCCCTGAGGATGAGGGGTTCACTGCCTTCAGGGCCCCCCAAGGTACCTTTTGCTACCGGGTCATGCCCTTCGGCCTGAAGAATGCAGGTGCCACCTACCAACGGGCGATGCACCGCATATTCAAGCCAATCCTCGGCACACTGGTGGAATGCTACGTCGACGACTTGGTGGTCAAATCGCGCCAGCGTCAGGACCATCTCAAAGATCTTGAGAAAGTGTTCGGCTTCCTCCGGTCTCGCTGCCTGAAGATGAACCCGTTGAAGTGTGCCTTCGGGGTCACCTCCGGAAAGTTCCTTGGATTTGTGGTAAGATACCGGGGTATTGAGATCGACCCAGAGAAGATCAGGGCGATTAGCCAAATGCCTCCCCCGGGTACCGTCCGGGAACTGCAAGGGTTCCAAGGCCACTTAGCCTATATACGCCGATTCATCGCGAATCTGGCCGGCAAGTGTAAGCCCTTTTCTCGGCTTATGAAGAAAGGTGCCACCTATGTATGGGATAAAGAGTGTCAGACCGCTTTCGAGGAAATCAAGCAGTACCTGCTTCAACCTCCGGTCCTGATGCCGCCCGTATCCGGAAAGCCGCTGGTCCTTTATGTGACCGCCCTGGAACGGTCCCTGGGTGCCCTTCTCGCCCAGAAGAACAACGAGGGAACAGAGAATAGCCTCTATTACCTCAGTCGCATGCTCCTCGATGCGGAGGTTGGGTATTCCCCCATCGAGAAGAGCTGCCTGGCGCTCGTATTTGCCGTACAGAAATTACGGCACTACTTGCAGCACCATGAGGTACAGTTGGTTTCTCGGGTAGACCCGTTGAAATATATCCTGAGCCGACCTATGTTGACTGGCCGTCTAGCGCGGTGGGCTGTGATTCTCCAGCAGTTCGACATCAGGTATGTGTCTCAGAAGGCCATCAAAGGGCAAGCGTTGGCAGACTTTCTGGCCGCTCACCCGACCTCCGCGGATCAGCCGCTGGATCTAGGCTTTCCTGATGAGACCATTCTCTCGGTTGATCGAGCTGATCCATGCTGGCAGATGCACTTTGACGGTGCCTCCCGGAGCCCCACCGGTAGAAGACTCGATAATCCTAAGCTCAATAGAGTGGGCTTGGGCATCGTCTTCATTACCCCGGAGCGAGCCGTGCTGCCATACTCTTTCCTGTTGTCAGAGGGCTGTACCAACAATGAGGCGGAATACCATGCCCTCATCACCGGCCTCGAGTTGGCTCTCGAGATCGACGTGCCCCGTCTGTGCGTGAAAGGGGACTCCGAGCTGGTCGTTAAGCAGATCAATGGCGACTACGTTGTCAGGAAGCCGGAACTTGTGCCATTGTTGGAGTGCACCCTTCTTCTGATGGCCCGGTTCCCTTCTCGGCCGGAAATTGTCCATGTTCCCCGGTCGCAGAACGGTCGAGCAGATACTTTGGCCAGCCTGGCTGCGTCACTTGCGGAACCTGAACAGGACAACCTGATCGTCCGCGTGACGCGCCGCAGGCTCATCGCTCCCGTTATCCCGGAAGAAGATCGCGGCCCGTTGGTAAGTAACCTCACCACGGTTGCCCCTATGCCCGGAGCCCCGAGTACCCTAGATATAGCAGTCGAATCAGCCCCGTGATTGGAGGGCGCCTTTGGTTGAGTACCTCCAACATGGCATTCTTCCGTCAGATCGGGCCGAGCGCGAGCGAGTTCGACGCCGCACATCGCAGTTTGTCCTCCAGAGCAGTCCCGGTCTGGAGCAGATCCTCTACAAGCGCGGGTTTGATGGTGTTCTCCTCCGTTGCCTTCAGGGAGTCGAGATCCCACGAGTCATGCAAGAGGTTCATGCTGGTTCATGTGGCGCCCACCAGACTGGGCCGAAGCTGTCCCACCAGATTCGGAGGTTGGGATACTTCTGGCCCTCTATGATCCATGACTGCATCGAGTACGCCAGGAGGTGCCATGCGTGCCAGGTCCATGCGAACTTTGTGCATCGGCCGCCGGAGCCTCTCCATACCACCAGGTATTCCTGGCCCTTTGCAGTCTGGGGGATGGACGTCGTGGGACCTTACCCGCCGGCGACAGCTCGCCAGTGCCGGTTCATTCTGACCGCCACGGACTTCTTCTCCAAATGGGCAGAAGCGATTCCGCTCAGAGAGGTCAAATCTTGTTCGATCGCTGACTTCGTGACCTCCAACATCATCTATCGATTTGGAGTGCCTCACGCTATCCTCACGGATAACGGAACCAATTTCCGAGCAGCCGAGTTGAAGAAGTTGTACGCCAAGTATAACATCCGCTCGAACCATACATCTCACTATCATGCGCAGGCGAATGGACAGATCGAGGCGTTTAACAAAACCCTCTCTTACATTCTGCAAAAGATGGTTGGTCAGAACAAGAAGAGTTGGCCGGACAAGCTCCCCAACGCCCTCTGGGCTTATCGGACGACGACTCGCAATTCCACCCAGATGACCCCTTATTCCCTGGTGTATGGAGCTGAGGCCGTCCTGCCCATCGAGATCCAGTTACCGTCCTTGCGCACTGCGGTCTACGACCAGCAAGCGCCGGACAGAGTTGCTGAAGCCCGTCTAGTCGAGTTGGAAGCACTGGATGAGAATAGACTTCGCGCTTTGCACAACTTGGAGAGGCATCAAAGCAGGATGGCTCGAGCCTTCAATAAGAAGGTTCGCCTCCGCTCCTTCCTGCAGGGTGATCTAGTGCTAGCCCTAAGAGCGCTGATGATCCCCGGCAGGAAGCCACCCAAGTTGGAGCCCAAGTGGGAGGGACCGTTTGTTGTCCACAAGGTCTATCCCAATGGCGCGTACTCCCTAGCGACTATGGATGGTGAGCGTGTCACTCCTCCCACCAACGCTAGGTTCCTCAAGCAATACTTTGCCTGAGTGTTCAATCGTCCTGCATGACGCTAAACTGCACTTCGTCCTGCATGACGCTAAACTGCACTTCGTCCTGCATGACGCTAAACTGCACTTCGTCCTGCATGACGCTAAACTGCACTTCGTCCAGCATGACGTTAAACTTCACATTCGTCCCGCATGACGCTAAACTGCACTTCGTCCTGCATGACGCTAAACTGCACCACGTCCTGCACGACGTTAAACTGCATTCGTCCGAGCTACAAGACGTTAAACTGTTCAGCATTCGTCCTGCATGACGTAAAACTGCCACTCAAGAACTACGTGCGGCTTGATTCCCATCCTTATGGGATACGTAGGACCGCCTGAACATTCATGTTTCAGGCCCAGCCCCATCCTTCGGGAATTTCCATCCCATCTCGGGCCCTTGGCCCAGTTGCCCCCGGGTGTGCGGCGTATGGTGTGAGTGCGGTGCTATGCCCTCATTCACGTCGGTTTGCTCGTCACGGTGTACGCCCCCCCCACGTTTGGGGATGCCTTCTGCTCCCCCCTTCTTTTTCCTCATCGTCCTGCATGACGTTAAACTACACTTCAAGAACTACGTATGGCTTGATTCCCATCCTTATGGGATACGTAGGACCGCCTGGACATTCATGTTTCAGGCCCAGCCCCATTTCCCGGGAATCTCTATCCCGCGTTGGGCCTCTGGCCCCAGTTCCCCTCCTTTTTGTGCGAGGCGTATCGCGTGAGCGGGGGATTATGTCCTCATTCACGTCGGTCTACTGGTCGCGCCGTACGCCTCCCCCGTGTGTGGGACTACCTCACACCCCTCATCGTCCTGCATGACGTTAAACTGTCTCTCAAGAACTACGTATGGCTTGATTCCCATCCTTATGGGATACGTAGGACCGCCTGGACGCTTGTGTCTCGGGTCCAGCCCCGTCTCTTGGTTGATCACGGGGATCTGCCCCCCTTCGGTTGCTCTCAGGGTGAGTCCTCCGACCCTTTCCGGAGATCTGTTAACATGTTTTGGGTGCTTCGGTCTATGACTCGTAGTGTCAGATTCAATCCCGACAAGTCCTGTGTTGCTTGTCAGGCCCCGCGCTTCCTCTTGTTCGAGCCTTCACTCAAAGGGATCCTCGTTAGCGGTTTGGGTACGATGCCTCAGTGCTCTCCCACCGCTCCGGGTCGATTTACCGGCGGGTCTTGGGCCGCAAATCGATATGAATCCTGCGATTGAGCGGTTGATGCTCGTTTGCTTGCCCCGTCTTAGGCTGACGCGATCGGATGTTGTGTTGCGAATGCGTCAGCAACGTCCTTGATCGCCATGTCAGCTCTCTCAGGCTCCGAACATTGGTTGCGCAGTCCTCATCACACTCCGCCTTTGTGCGTTGTAGTGGGATCTTGACACTCTCTTCATACTGACCTTCGGCACGCCTCTACACGTTAGGCAGACCAACCAGGGTAATGATGTCGTTCGAGGCTCCCATGAACTGAGCACCAAGGATATATGCAGATATCCTCCCTAAGGGCCATGCGTAGCTGGACCCTCGTCCCCATAAGGAGGAGGGAGTCGCCCGAACAATTGCGTTCTGGGCCCAGTATATCTGGAGGCTAGCATCTCTGCCCCTCGGGTGATGGACATACGCAGACCCCCATCCCAAGACTCTTCTCCTGGAATCGTGCGTGACCGCAGGGCTGGGTATGCTCCCACCTCCGCCGTGTTCGCCGTACCGCGGTAAGCGGATTCCTCCATGGTTCGAACCACACGACCTTAAACTGTGTTGTCTGGTCCTACCACACGACCGTAAACTGTGATCGTCTTGGCCGCCCGACGAGAAAACGGCACTGCATCGTGATGTTCCCCTCAGGGGACACTCATGTTGGGCGCTGGTTAATAACCACGCCATTCGTCAATGCCTTCCGTGGCTTGATTATTGCGGCGATGCCAGAGATTTCTCAATCACAGGCATGTCGCCGCACAAAGAAAAACCATTCATCTTTAAGGACAAACAAGAAATATCAAATGCCGCTCCTTTTGTGTGCGAGGGTCAGACCCGCACTCTTCCCTGCGCTGGTGCCCGATTGTGTTGCGCCGCGCTTCATGAACTACGTGCGGCTTGATTCCCATCCTTATGGGATACGTAGGAACGCCCGGATGTTTGAAACTTCGGGTCCAGCCCCCCATCTCTTAGAGATTCCCCCTTCTCTGGGGAATCCGCCGCCTTCAAGTCACCCTCAAGGCGTGTAACCCGACCCCTTGCAGTGGTCCACCGGTGTCAAGAGTACTCTGGTTTATTGCCAGGAGGGTCAGGATCCGCTTGGTCAGGTTTCCTCCAATTTTCAGGCTTCGTGCTCCCTTTCATTCGGACCCATCGTCTACGCCCTGGGTGGAGCCCCCGTGAACGGTTCGGACACAATGCCTCAGTGCTCTCCCACCGACTCGGGCCGGTACCCCCAATGGCCTCGGGCAGCAAATCGATATGAATCCTGCGATTGAGCGGTCGATGCTCGTTTGCTGCCTCATTCAACCAACGGTTAGTGCGATATTGATGCTGCTTTTCCGCCACGGTCGGCAGTACTCCCATATCGTTACGCCAGTGCCCCCAGTCCTTGAGTGAATGGCCGCATGATTCACATTTTCCACCTCCCATTCTAACCAGGCGAAACCTCGACACTCTTGACACTATCCCTCAGTGCATCTTCGCATATCCAGGGGATATGACCACGATGTGGCGTGCTTTGAGTCTTTATGGTCCGAGCTCTAAGACCTTAAACTAAGATCTCTCCTTATGGTCCGAGCTCTAAGACCTTAAACTAAGATCTCTCCTTATGGTCCGAGCTCTAAGACCTTAAACTAAGATCTCTCCTTATGGTCCGAGCTCTAAGACCTTAAACTAAGATCTCCCCTTATGGTCCGAGCTCTAAGACCTTAAACTAAGATCTCCCCTTATGGTCCGAGCTCTAAGACCTTAAACTAAGATCTCCCCTTATGGTCCGAGCTCTAAGACCTTAAACTAAGATCTCTCCTTATGGTCCGAGCTCTAAGACCTTAAACTAAGATCTCTCCTTATGGTCCGAGCTCTAAGACCTTAAACTAAGATCTCCCCTTATGGTCCGAGCTCTAAGACCTTAAACTAAGATCTCCCCTTCTGGTCCGAGCTCTAAGACCTTAAACTAAGATCTCTCCTTATGGTCCGAGATCTAAGACCTTAAACTAAGATCTCCCCTTATGGTCCGAGCTCTAAGACCTTAAACTAAGATCTCTCCTTATGGTCCGAGCTCTAAGACCTTAAACTAAGATCTCCCCTTATGGTCCGAGCTCTAAGACCTTAAACTAAGATCTCCCCTTCTGGTCCGAGCTCTAAGACCTTAAACTAAGATCTCTCCTTATGGTCCGAGCTCTAAGACCTTAAACTAAGATCTAGCCCTTATGGTCCGAGCTCTAAGACCTTAAACTAAGATCCTCTAGCCCTATGGTCCGAGCTCTAAGACCTTAAACTAAGATCCTCCACCTTTATGGTCCGAGCTCTAAGACCTTAAACTAAGATCCAGCCCTTATGGTCCGAGCTCTAAGACCCTAAACTAAGATCTACCCCAAATGGGGTCCTACGTCCTGCATGACGTTAAACTGCACTCTCAGAACTACGTGTGGCTTGATCTCCATCTTGATGGAGTACGTAGGAACGCCCGGGCATTTCGACTCGGGTCCAGCCTCAGGGATCGATAAGTCCCGCCCCTCCTCGTCGCCGGTCGTCTGGCCTGACTTCGGGTAGAGTGGTGCAGTCGTAATATTCTCCCCGATTCAGCTCGGGATGCCCCATCGCAAGGATGGGAAGCGACGGTTTCCTCGTCAGAGAGGTGCTGTCTGAGAATTGAGGTGACTCACGGCCAGATTAGTGCGTCCGCCTAATACGCTTTTCCCCACGGTGGCGCAATTTTGAGAGCGTTGGATTCTGTCCGAACAAATCGTCACTTCGCCCCACGCTTCGCATGCCCTGTTGATCTGGATTTTCCACCCTTGTGTCTGAAGGAACCCCAAAGCGGTATTCATGATGACATGTGGTCCGCCTCCTGCAATATGAATGATGGCCTTTTTCGGTCCGTCTATTGCAGTTGTTATGGTCGATCCACTGTCCGCCTACCGTCTTGGGCATTTCCTGGAAGGCCGACCGTTGTGGGTGTCTGGATTCGGGACACGCGATTCACCCTTTCTCATTTCCCTATGTTCGGATAAAATCTCAACGCCCCTAGCGTTGTCCCGCTCGTGTGTTGGAACAAGTTGGGGGGATGATACATTGGTTAGGTCTGAGGTCTCCTTTCCTAGGAATGACCTCCCTCTTTTCTCCAGAAACCCAGGCCCAATTATGGATGCCTGATGCTTGGTTAACACTCCCGCAAGACAACGAATTGTGGTTGAGAATATTAAACCGAAAGACGCAGATAAATATATTGATTCATACAAATGGATCGAAATATTGAATAACGGAAGCAAAATGTTCTAGGAATGGCAAAAAACAAAGCCCCTAGGGATTAGCGTGCTGGATAAGTCTTTCTAACGCCGCTACCCTTTGGCTGGCGGCCTCCAGGGCTGCTTCTTGTTCTCTGCGTGCCCTCTCCTCGTCGGCGGTCGCAGCACGCAGTTCGTCAATCCTGGCCTGTGCGCGCTCCCGCTCGACTTGGAGTGTGACCATCTGTTGGCCCGCCTCCGTCAGCTGTACCTGAGCGTCGATCAGTTGTGCCGATAGTTGCTCCACAAGCTCGGTACATGCTGCGACGAAGGCCTCCTTCTCTGCCGCCTGCCCTTCGAGGCGCCAGACTTCCTGCTCTGCCGCGATGAGCGCCTGCGTGCTCTCCGACATGTCCCGACTTTGTGCGACGTCGGCACGCCGGCGGCTCTCGCGCATCTTCTCGGCCATGAAATCACGGACCGTCAGATGGAGGCGTTGAGCATCAGCTCTCCCGGCACACAGGAAGCGCAGCCAGGTCTGAAGTGATCCCATGCGCCCCAGCCATTCCGATGGGTCTCGCTTGAGGAAGCGCTGGATTCACTTCCACCCCCTGCGTCGCGTTACCCGGCTATCCTCGACCGCCTCCGCGTCCGAGTCATCCATCTCCTCGGGGTCGGCAGGCCGGTAAGCAGGGAAGGCAGCCAGCAGGTCTGCTGCAGGGTCCGCCCCTGGGAGGTCCTCACGAGGGATAGGTTCCCCAACATCTGGACAACCTTCTTCTCTCTCCCCAGCGGCGCTGACACCCTCGTCAGCCCCCAACCTCTCTCCGATGTCAGCACCGCCGATGTCCGGAGCCCCTTGATCAGCAGTTGGTGGGGCCGGCTCGGTTTGGAAGGTCTGTTCCGGAGCAGGCGGCATGTCCACCACTGGTCCACTCGTAGATGGCCCGGGTTCGGCAACCCGACGAGCCTCCAATGTTGAGATCACTGCGCGGGGCATGCCATGGTTAGTCACGGATCGTCAATGGCAAGCACCAGCAGTAAAGTAGGGAGACTTACGGGAGTTCGGAGCGTCATCTTCCGCTACCCCGGCCGCCGCAGGAACAGTTGCAGCAGGGGACCCCTCAGCGCTTGTCAGTTCAATGATGGGTGTCTGTCCCCCGCCTTGTCCTGCTGGCGCCTCTCCTACCCCTACCGAGAACGCTTGGCCAACATCTGTGTGCTCCTGAGAAAGGTGGAGAAACGGGTTAGAAGCTGCATAAGAGAATGGATGAAGCAAGTTGAGTAGGGATAGAAGCGGACCTCGAGGAGCTCAGTGACATCAACGTTGTCAGAGCCGGCCACCTCGCCACTCTCCCGTGGGCTCCCCCGATGGGACCTTCCCTCGGAGCCTTCATCCTCCCCCGTCTCCTCCTCCTCCTCGGAGTCGCTACTGTCATCTTCTCCCGGCGGCATCTGTTCTGGAGCGGGCTCGAGACCGAGCATCACCTTCACCAGAAGGGATGGCTCCGCACGCTGACCACGTTGGCGCGCGTACTCGTCCATGGCCGTCAGATATGCATATTGCCGGTTGAAGTCCACCCTGTCGGTGATCTGGAGGCGCCCGACCTCTGGCAGATAGATTCCTTCTCTGAGTATCTTTCTCCAGATAACGTCGGTCCCCAGTGACTGCCGCAGGGTCATCCAGGCCGACCACAGCGCCGGGAAGACTACATCGTGGGAGGGTTCGAGCAGACGCCTCACCTGCTTCCCGGGCCGCTCCTCGACCGCCGCATGTGCCCCCTCTCTGGGCGCCGAGGTCGTAGCGGCAGCCTGCGATGTGCCCGCCGCCGAAGTCCCTGCTCGCGCCGGCCCCGCTGCTTGGCGCGCCTCCGTTCTCCCCCGTGTGGCGGCGCCTCGCCTCCTCCCTTGACGCCCGGTCTCCGCACGGGTGACCTCGAGCCGCCGAACTGGCTTCCGTAGAAGCCCCTCAGGGTACGCGATGGCCCAGTGTTCGGCATACTCGGTTGCCAAGCCTGCGTCGATCCCGGTAGGAGGGAGAGTGACGACGTCGCCAGAGCCGAAGGCGACGAACATCAGCCACATCTGGCGAAGGACGCAAGGGTTCGTCTTCTCCCGGACAGCGGTGAATACCCTCTTCGGCATCCGCTGAAGGCACCCGAACTGCCTGGCGAACCGGGTCGGCAGGTATGGCTCGCAGATCACCTTCCCGTCGATCCGAGTCACGAGCACCCCGCCCCGCATGTTCAGGAAGTATTCATGCTGCTCCAGCGGGCCCTGTCCATTGTCGATCATCTGGCCGACGGGAGTGGGGAACGGGCTGAAGTTGAAATTGGCATGATTGCCAATCCGAACCCTCACGCCCTCCTCACTGAGGGTCATCGGAGCGACCCCCGCAATGTTCAGCAGGGAGGGTCGCAGGCCGTTGCCCGGAGGACTGATGGCATTTGGGAACGTATACCCACCAAGGTGAGCAGCCACCCAGCCGTGGAAGAACTGAAAGGGCCCACAGATCCTTCGTGGCGACCCCCCTCGTGAGATGCGTCCCAGAATGGCATACAGCCTCGCCAGTACTGGGACCCCGAGGTTGTACCTCTTATTGGCAGCCATGGCGCCCGCCATCGCCAGCGTCGCCGGGCGGACGCCCATCCTCGCATCCCGCACTGGCAGGAGCCACCCGCTCAGAAAGGCGGCCAGGAACGCCGCGTACCGGACGTTCGGGTCCCGGGCCTCGATGACGCGGTACCCCCATGAGCGGTAATCGCCCGTCTCCAGGACCCGCCAATACGACCCGTTCCGGCTCCTCTGAGCTACGGTCGGGCACCGCTTCCCCCTGCCTGGCATCTTGACCGCCGGTTCATGCTCCAGGAACTGGCCGAACCAATCCTTGTAGGCTATGTCCTTCTGGAAGTCTTGGATCCCGAGCCGCTGCGTAGCCAGGTCAAGAAGATGCCAGGTCAGAATGGGAGTCCGTGACCTGTCCTCCCAGATGTTCTTCGGTGGCAGGAACTCATCGTACTGGTAGCCCTCCAGCGGGATACCTCCGATGCAGTGGATGTCCCAGAGACCGAAGCCGACCTCCCCATGGTGAAGATGGAAGGTGTTGGTATCCGGGGACCAGCGAGTGAACAGCTCCGGCCCGAGCTCAGACTGCTGGTAGAAGTGGAACTGCGACGTCCACACCGCCTCGAACAGGCCGATGTACCGCAGCTCCTCTGCGAAGTGATCGCAAGTGTGGCGTACCCAGAACGCCCAGGCCCACTCACTGGTGAAGTTGCCCCCAGACCGCAAGTCCCAGTCCTTCAGCCAGCCCTTGGTGTCGTCCGTGACGCTCTGGCGATATATGCTCGAGTAGAGGGCTGGAGAATTCTCCGCAGTAGGCTCACCCCCGTCAATGGTCCGCGTCCTCGGGTTCAGGACATAGACATCCACGTGTCTGGTCTCCCTGGCAGGATGCCCATTGTTGGTGATGTTATAGCGGAGAAGCTCGTCCTCCCGGGTCACCCAGGTCCGCGGCGCATCAATCTCGAACCCTGGCACCGGGACCTCATCGAGGATGCCGAAGTTCCAGAGCGGCAGGTTGTCCGACAGTGGATATGTCTTCTGGGCCGGCGTTAGTAAGTCGAACAAGGATTGATTGTTAGAAACAATCTCCTTGGCTCCGTAAACCTCCTCGTTCGTCGCCATCTCGGCTCTGCGAGTGGCGGCATCCCCTTCATTTCCTCTGTGCGCGGCCATCTCGGAAGATTCGGGAGTTGTGCGGGTTAAGGGATGAAGCGTGCGGGATCGGACGAGGCTGGTAGAGAAGTTTGAAGGCTGGCGCGCAATCCAAGTGGACGGCGCGCAATTGGGAAGATTGTCGCGCAAAGTTCCGGGTTTTCGCGCAAAAACAGGCGAAATCCGGACGGTTTTGCGCGCCGATCGGGCGAATTTCGCGACCGGAAGAGGCAATTTCGCGCACGAGAGCTTTGGAGCTTATCACGCGGAAGGCCAGAGTACGGAACGCGGGACCCAGAGCCCCTATTTATAGGTGAGTCCGGGTCCGCGCTGCGCGGAAAGCGCTTTGCGCGACCGCAGCGGCGAATTTCGCGACCGGCGCCCCTTTTTGCGCGCCTAAGTCCCGCGCCGCCCAGGACTTCGGCATTCCGGCGTCTCCCTCGGAACCCGATCGTTGCGACCTCTCGCCGATCAGATTCCGAGGGGGGGCTTTTGTAGACGCCGGAAAAGTCCGTTGTTCCCAAACGAAGCTCCGGATGCGGAAAGCGAAGTGATATTTGGAGTCGGAAGAACGTTTCGGAGGGCCCGGAGGCCTTGCGCGGAATTTCAGAGGCCCGCGCGCAAAGGTGATGTTCCGCGCGCAAACCCCCCGGGATGCGCGCAATGCGCCGGTCCGGCGTGCAATTTTGCGCGCCGCGGGTCCGCGCGACTCCCTTGCGCGCCGCGCCCGATTCCGCGCCCGCGAGGAGAATTTCGCGCTCGCATCCTGGATTCCGCGCCCGGGGTTGCCTATAAATACAAGGCGACCCCCAACGTTTCAAAGGTTGCTGGAAGTCGAAACGTCTCTCGTGCGCGCAATTCAACCCCTTCCGCGCGCAATGACGAACTTCAGGTAACCTCCTTTCTTTCGCGCAAGAAAGCCTCGGGGTCCGCCTTCGCGCGCAATCCCCGCTGGCTCCTTTCATTTGAATAAAAACTCACCCTAAGGCCGTTGCGCGCAAAGAACCCGCTTGCGCGCAAATGCCCCCGGGGTGCGCGCAATCCGGCCTGATTGCGCGCACCCCCCTTCTTTCAAGTGGCCATTCATTAGAGAATGAGCCGTTGCCCCCGCGCGCTATCCGAAGCCCGGTGTGAGCAATCTCAAGCATCCGCGCGCAAGGCGCTGGCCCAATTGCGCGCCAGCCGCCCCGATTGCGCGCCGGCCCGCAGTATTGCGCGCAAAGCTTCCTTTTTGCGCGCAATCTGCCAGGGTCGTCCCCTCGACCCCCTGAGGGCACCTGCCTGCGTGGCGCCCGATGCTCCTCATCCTGGGTGCCCGCACCGTGCGTTGTCTTCCCGTGCGGCCCTCCAGGTTCGTGCGAAGTGACATGCACCCATCGTCCGGCAACCTATGCCCAGCATGACGTTAAACTGCGCATTCGTCCGGCAACCTATGCCCAGCATGACGTTAAACTGCACATTCGTCCGGCAACCTATGCCCAGCATGACGTTAAACTGCGCATTCGTCCGGCAACCTATGCCCAGCATGACGTTAAACTGCCCATTCGTCCGGCAACCTATGCCCAGCATGACGTTAAACTGCGCATTCGTCCGGCAACCTATGCCCAGCATGACGTTAAACTGCGTATTCGTCCGGCAACCTATGCCCAGCATGACGTTAAACTGCGCATTCGTCCCGCATGACGTTAAACTGCGCATACGTCCAGCATGACGTTAAACTGCACATCCGTCCAAGCTGCACGACGTTAAACTGCCTAGCCCCCATCGTCCGCGCTGCAAGACGTTAAACTGCCAAGTGTTTCGTCCTCAACACACGACGTTAAACTGTACTTCGTCCGGCAAGACGTTAAACCGTCCGCCTCGTCCTCAACACATGACGTTAAACTGTACTTCGTCTGGCAAGACGCTAAACCGTCCGCAACCTGATCCCGTGCTCCGCACGCAGGGTCCCCCCGGTTTGGATGTGGCCCCCACCCGCTCGTCTCTGCAGGGATGTCGGGATTGTCCCGCTTTCGGGGCGATTTAATGGGAGTGGCTTTTCCCTACGGGGGCAGGGTATTACAAACCCCTAGTTTCTCGTGGGAGGCTGCACATGTGTATCTCCATTGCGCCTCCCCACTGACGAAGCCAGTAGAGGGTCTGACTGGGATCGAGGTGTCTTCCGCTTTCGGTCCAAGTCCCTTCCAACTGAGTTTTGCAGCATCCGGGCTACCTCAAGTGCGTAAGTCCTGACAGAATGAACTACGTGGACTTTGATCCCTGTCTTCTATACAGGGTACGTAGGAAGCCTCCCCGAGGTTCAAGCCCACCACCTGGTCGTCCCGGTCGTATTTACGTCGGTTCGTCCATCAGTGGACCCCTCCAGGGTTCACGCTTGCGTTGATTCACCTATGAATCCGCCCCTGTGGGAGACTGCCCGTGTGTATCTCCACGGTGCCTCCCCACAGCCCCCCTTTTTCCACTTCCCCTTTTATCGTCCAGCATGACGTGAAACTGTGATCCACCCGGCCGTTCCATCCCCCTCTGTGCGAGGTGGTTCGGTTCAATCCTCCGCCCGGCGGCCTCGACCTCTTCGTGAGTCGGCTTGCCGACGTCCAGCATGACGTTAAACTGTATGCCCGAACTACGTTGACTTTGATCCGTGTTAACGCGCGGTACGTAGGAAGCCCCTCTGGGGTCCAAGCTCTTCACTTCATTATCCATCCTGATCCTTACCCGGGCCGCCACATCCCGGTGGGGTCATGCCACTTCACTCCACTCCACGTTACTTGGGAAGCCGCCCATGTACTGGCCCCAGCGTCGGAGGTTCCCCGCAAGGGGTTCTGTCATCTGATCCACTTTTTCGTGTTGATCGGTCCGATGCCGTCCCCGCTGGACGTTAAACTCGCTGCATACCCCGTGTTAAACACGGGAAGCTGACGAAAACCTCAGGTGACACAGTTCCCCGCACCTAGTACGGGATGCCTCAGGCCATCATGCCTTCAAGAAGCCCTATTAGGGACGGAAGACAGACGTGCAGAGCCGCAGTGTTACGACACGCCCCCAGCACCCAGAGCCACCCGACCTTCTCACCGCAGGTTGCTGCCCCGCCCAGACTCCTTGGAACGTCCGGGCGGAAGCAGCGTAATTAACCGGTGTCCATGATGATATGGCGCCGGGAACGAGATTCACGAACATTCTTAAGTCTATGAGGGAGACCCGGATTAGGCGACAAGTTCCGAGGAGACGTCCAAGGAAGGAGGAGCCGACATCCCATCATCCCGGTTTCGATCAAGGAGCAGACGCCCCTGAATAAGGGACGGATGCCGCCCGCCCTTGGAAAGCGGGACTGCGGGACCACAAGCCGCGCGCCCATCCCCTCGGGTTGACGGGTGCACGCGCGAACGCGTCCTGGCGGAACAGCGTAACCCGACGCACATCCGCACCGAAACAGTCCTATATTGTATTTTTACTTTCTTTATGTGTAATTATAGTGAACACACATAATATATCTATTTTATTTAAAAATATAATCTTTGTATGGGACTTCATCTCAATCTCCTTTCATTGAGGCATATTTCGTTTTATACACAACATTCTTTTATACGGTGTATAAACCCCTTTGACTTTTACTTTTATAAAAAATGAATCTTTTTCTACGAAGCATTTTACTAAATGACAAAAAGGAATGTTTTTTAACGTACACGGTGACAACGACCATTTCCACCGTTGCGAGTATTATTTGGTCTTTGGCTTCCTCAACAAGTCGTGATGTTTTTAAAATAAAATAAATACCATATAATCTTTTCTGTATTTTGGTATTGAAAATGGTTTTGATAAAGGATTATATCATGTCAATATATTTAAATGATATATCATGATTGAAATGTGGAAATGTTATCATTCCTTTATATTGGTTTTATGTTTTATGATTTTATATTGGTACTTGGACATTTGGCGGGCGGTTACGTGATAAACCATATGACGGGTGGTGTCGTGAATACCAGGACGGGTGGTTACGTTATAACCTCCAATGCATTGGGTATGGAAGTCGTCCGTATGGGTATTCCATTAAGTATGTATGGAAGTTGTCCGTATGTCTATTCCATTAAGTGATATGTGTGGAAGTCGACCGTATGGTTATTCCACTGAAGTATGTTTATGTCCCAAGTTACCTTTATATATGTTATGTGTTCTTTATATGGGTTTTATGGTAATAATTTGGTTACAAAAAGGTATGTAATGATATTTTATTCTGTGAAGAGTTTTTACTACTTCATAAAGGTGAAGGTATTACTTTGACAATGTATACATGGTATTAATTGATGTTTGAAAAACTAACAGTTTTCATTCTTTGTATATCCCTTACTAAGCTTTTTATGCTCATCCCAAGTTTTTGAAATGTTATTCACAGGACTTAATGTGGAATAGGGTCAAGGATAGGATCAAGGGAATGTCGTGCTACCTAAAACATGGAACTAGACATGTTTCTTTTTAAGAGTTTTTATTTTATGGAAATGCAGTAGAAGTTTCTACTTTGTAATATTTTGAGATGTAATAGTTATGTCCTAATTCTCTAAAACTCTAAACCTGAAAAGATCAACAATGTGAATTATTCATTTAATTCAATATTAAGTAAGGTTTAAGGCCGGTGCCTTATAGTTGTTATCAGAGGTCGGTTTAGACAACTTTAGGAGTTATAAAATTGTTAAATTATAAGTTAAATTATGGTATGACTGAAATGATATAGCATTTAAAGATTTCCACATTGCTTCGCCTAAGATATTTCTATGTTCAGAATGGTTTTCCATAGAGGAAACAAAGCAGCTATATTGGGACGACATCAGGAGGAAGTCAACCTTCCAAATCAGCATACTAAGATGGTCAGAATTAGAATTGAGCAGTTTACTGCAGTGATGGCTCAGTTGAATCAGTCTTATTGGTTTGGCAGGTTACTACCAAAGGTTTGATAGAAATTTTTCACGGTTACCTAGTCCAATGACTAAGCTAACCCGGAAGGGTGTTAAGTTCATTTGGAAAAAAGAATGTGATGATTGTTTTCAAGAGTTGAAAACAAGATTGGGGAATGCTCCAGGTTTGGAACTTCCTTCCAGGAATTGTGAGTTTGTTATCTACAAGGATGCTTCATTGAAAGGACTTGGATGCATCCTAATGCAGAATGATCAGGTAATTTCTTATGATTCACTTCAGTTGAAAATTCTTAAGGTAAATTACCCAACACATGATTTGGAATTAGCTGATGTTGTTTTTTCTTTAATAATTTGGAGGCATCATTTGTATGGAGTAAAGTGTGAAATATATACTGATCACAAAAGTTTAAAGTATATATTCACTCAGAAAGAATTGAACATGAGACGGAGGATATGGATAGAATTAATCATGGATTATGATTGTACAATTCATTACCATCCGGGAAAAGAAAATAAAGTGGATGATGATTTGAGTCGAAAGAGTAATGATTCATTAACAATGTTGTGTTTGGAACATGATCCCTTGGTTAAGGATTTGATGAAGTTTGGCATAGAAGTTGTTGGTGCTGGATGTCCTTATGTTTTGTTTCAGGTATCAGTGAAATCATCTCTATCAGACAGAATCAAGCAAGCATATAAGCAAGACAGTGAGTTGTAGAAAAAGGTAGAGCTGGTTCAGAAGGGTAAGTTGCCTGAATTCAACATTGATAGTGATTGTGTTTTGATATTTGGGAATAGATTGTTTGTGCCTTTTGATTCACAGTTGAAGAGAGAGTTTTTATTTGAAGCTCATAGTTCTCCATTTTCAGTTCATCCTGGAAGTACTAAGATGTACAGAGATCTGCGGGAGTATTACTAGTGGGATGGAATGAAAAGAGATATTACTGATTTTACTGTGAAGTGATTGACTTATCAGCATGTTAAAGAAAACTGGCAGTTAACGAAATGGATGCTTCATCCTTTACCAGTGACAGAGTGGAAATGGGAAAACATATCCATGGACATTGTTGTGGGGTTACCGAAGACATCTAGAGATAATAATGCAATCTGGGTTATTGTTGATCGGTTGACTAAATCAGCTCATTTCTTTGCTATACGAGATGATTTTTCCCTAGATCAACTTTACCATTTGTATCTTAAAGAGATATTCAGGTTACATGGAGTTCCTCTCTCCATTGTGTCCGATCATGATACCATGTTTACTTCTATCTTTTGGAAAGGCCTTCAGAAGTCGTTGGGTACTGAGTTAAATTTTAGTACATCTTTTCATCCGCAATCAGATGGGCAGTCAGAACGAACAATTCAGACCTTGGAGGATATGCTACGAGCTTGTTTGATGGATTATCAGGGAAGTGGGGACCAACATCTTTCTTTGGTTGAGTTTTCTTATAATAACAGTTTTCATTCCAGTATACAGAAAGCACCATTTGAGGAATTATATGAGAAGTGGTGTCGAACTCTAGCATTTTGGGATGAAGTGGGTGAAAGGAAGTTGATGGGAACAGAATTGGTATAAGAGATTGTAGAAAAAGTTCACTTGATTCAGAAACACATTAGAACAGCTTAAAGCAGGCAGAAGAGTTAAGCGGATAACCGGAGGAAGGATATATCTTTCGAGGTAGGTTATCATGTTTTTCTCAAGGTTTCTCCATTGAAAAGTGTGATGTGATTTGGTAAGAAAGGAAAGATGAGTCCAAGGATCATTGGACCATATGAAATTTTGGAGAGAGTTGGATCAGTTGCATACAGAGTGGCTTTACCTCCGAGTTTATCACAGGTACACAATGTTTTTTATGTTTCGATGCTGAGAAAGTATATGCCAGATCCATCTCATGTTTTGAGTCCAGAGGTAGTTCAGCTGGAAGAGAATCTCTGATGTGAGGAACAACCGGTCCAGACTCTTGACCGAAGAGAGAAAGTATTGTGAAATAAGGTAATTCACCAGGTAAAAGTTTTGTGGAAAAACCATATGGTTTAAGAGGCAACGTGAGAATCTGAAAATTCTATGTGGGATAAATACCCCCACTTATTTTGATAAGTGAATAAAATTACCAGGACGCAATTCCCAAAAGGGGGGAAGGATGTAACATCCCAGGTAAATAAATAATAATACATTTTCATATTTATTAATTTTACATTAAAGGGGATTCTATGTTCGATAGCGTACCCGATACGCAACAAAGAGTTTCTTTGAAATCGTACGTTGCACACTAGTAATAAAATAATATTATTTTAAATGTTAGTTAACACGTAGCCGTTGTACTGGCGGGAATGGATATAAATAACTAAAAATATGATTATATATGTTTGTTAAATGTTTTTACATTTATATAATAAAGTATAAATGCTTTAAATATGAAAAGAATTAAAATTTAGGCATATATGCCCTAATTTTCACTAAAGGTTCACTTATCGCCTTTTGACGGAAAACCGTCATTAAATATAGTTTTGATCAATCTTATAAATTCTATTATACCAAATAAAACTCTTCATTAGAATCGGGACATCAAATATTACTTTCTGTATTTTTTTGGTATTTTTCCGATAAAGTTCATTTTTTTAATGAATAGTGGAAAATGTTGTATTTTAGATCAAAACCTCTTTTTAATATAATTTATTTATATGATTAAATTATCTTTTGAATTGGTTTTAAAGTGAAATTATAATATATTTTTACCATTAAATCCAATATTGGTCGTTGGAATTAAATTCTCTTGGAAATCTGACTTAAACTAGTGTCAATCTTTTGATACTTATTGTTTCATAAAAACACGCTATTTTCTCTGAAGCGGGATTTAATTATTAAATTAATTAATGAAACTTATATGTTGTGAATTTTTTAAAATTGACTTCATTTTTGAATTCGGAATATCAAATATAGCTTAGGGTGATGTTTTAGTATTTTTCTGAATAACTTCAATTGTTGATGAATAGTGAAACCTCTAAGTGGTACTTATAAAAACTGATTTTTCGATTAAATGAAATTTTACCACTTCTGTGTTTTTTAATTTCAAAAATCCGACATACATGGTTGTTATTAAGAAGTAAAATGTGGTTCAATGAGATTATAATATTTTTTTGGTGACTAGTAACTTATAAGTTCTTAATCGCGATTAGAGGTAATTAGTGCAATTTAAGACAAAAATGATATTATAATAAAATGAAAATACCTTGAAACATGTCCTACCATTATTTGATGTGTCATGGCCGACCAAGAAAAGCCATGGGTCTACTTGGGTACCCCATGGAGCCACATTGGTTGGGAAATGACATAAATAACTTTTTATTTAATGTTAATGTAAAAAATGACACACACATGAGGTGTTTTACTAAATCAATTTTTACATGGGGTTATACAAGTACGATTTTGGACTATAAATATTCATTAGAAATATAAAAAGCTTTCCTACATCATGATATTTTTTTATAAGTTTTATACATTAAATAAATTAAATTTTTTATGACATCTTGATGATGCAGCGATGACCTCA
Source organism: Viscum album (assembly GCA_963277665.1). Taxonomy (NCBI): domain Eukaryota; kingdom Viridiplantae; phylum Streptophyta; class Magnoliopsida; order Santalales; family Viscaceae; genus Viscum; species Viscum album. Next base: position 55,972 of record CAUJRU010002206.1, on the reverse strand, counting down.
TTATTTAACGATTTAAATAAAATGGAAAGATAATGTAAAATCGTTGACCTAAACATGTCCAAAACCTATTGGATGGGTGGATTTCTAACCCTTATCACCTTGTCCTCGAATCAAATCAATGTGAGACCTATTAAATCCGAATACCATTTTAAAATAAAGTGACATTTCTTTACCTTCCAAGAGTGCCCCTCCTCTCCTCTTATAAAAGGCCCCCACCTCTACCTCCTTACCCACACTCCCAAAGCCTTTGGATCTGCCAACCACTGCACATTTTGGCTCTCCACATCCCTATCTTACTCCTTGAAGCCTCAATTTGGTCAGAAGTCTTCCCAAGGAAGCCTTTGAGCTCAAATCTAAGAGAGTTACCTGATTTTAAGGTAATGTCTTCTTTTGAGTAATTTTGTTTTATTTTGCATCTCCAACCCCCTAAACTCTTTTTATTCTTTTCTTTTGTAACAACTCCAGTATCTCCAAAATACTAGTATGTTGTTATAATAATGATTCGAGATACACTTACACAAACCTACATCTAATGGTAAAAGAACATACTGTTTCTGTGGATGGCGAATTTCTGCCTCCTGAAACGATGATTGTTCAACATTCTTTTAACACCTTAAAAGGTGGCCATTAAGATGACACTATAATTATATATCATATATAATATGTTTCTGTTTTCCTTAATCTTCTGTATTTTTCATTTTGGTCATTCCTTTAGGGTTTCCATTATGGGTAAACACGATATCTTCATTTATGTAAGTGCGGACTACCGCCCCCTCAAAGTGATGTGATTCGTTAATGCCATATGTGGGATGTATAAAGTATAGATTTAAAGTTATTATATATGATGTTATACTGGAATTATAATATGCCTCTATATCATTATTATTTCATTCCATTAACGTATGAGATAGAAATGACAGTAGCGTTCATGCGTACGTACGTCTTACCATCTCCATGAACGGTGCATTTCATTTCTTATCTCCAAATGTAATGTACTATTAAAAGTACATGTATATAATGGATATATATAATGAATGATACTTCTAAATGATGAGTATAATTCTGGAATTATAATATACATACCTCTCATTATGTTTTAATTCCATTAATATGACAAAGAAATGAAAGTAGCGTTCATGCGTCAGTAAGGCTTACCGTCTCCATGAACGGTGCATTTCATTTCTTACCCCTAAATGATTATGTGATATTATAAATACATGTATATTATAGATATATATGATATAGAATTCAGGAATGTCATTCTGGATATAAAGAACCTTTGACCACACGAACAACATGTAATTGTAAGAAGTCCACTTTCGACTTAAGAACCAAATATCGACAAAACAAACATTATTAACTTAAATGGTTACATAATGTTCATAACATGGAAATAAGTGATATAAAAGGAATAATGAACTTGAAAATGGTTCTTAAGCAAATAGAAATTAACTCAACTTTATTATTCTGGACGTTAAAGAACGATCGAGTCAACTCGGACCCGAGGTAAGGGAACTTCTTAACCCAATTTCCATTCTTTGGGTTAATCTCCTACTTTCAAATTACGTCATTATATTATTATGTAATATCTTGTATTTGTACTGTCATTATGTGTAATTATAGTGAAAACACATAATAGATCTATTTTATTAAAAAATGATCTTTGTATGGGACTTCGTCTCAATCTCTTTTCATTGAGGCATATTTCGTTTTATACCCAACTTTCTTTTATATGGTGTATAAACCCCTTTGACATTTACTTTTATACAAAAGGAATCTTTTTCTACGAAAAGTTTTACTAAATGACAAAAAGGAAAGTTTTTTTAACGTACGTGGTGAGAACGTCCTTTTCTGCCGCTGCGAGTATTATTTGGTCTTTGGCTTCCTCATCTAGCCATGATGTTTTTAAAATAAAATAAATACCATATACTCTTTTCTGTATTTTGGTATTGAAAATGGTTTTGATAAAGGATTCTATTATGTCAATATATTTAAATGATATATTGTGATTGAAATGTGGAAATGTTATCATTCCTTTATATTGGTTTTATGTTTTATGATTTTATATTGGTACTTGGACATTTGGCGGGTGGTTACGTGATAAACCATATGACGGGTGGTGTCGTGAATACCAGGACGGGTGGTTATGTTATAACCTCCAATGCATTGGGTATGGAAGTCGACCGTATGGCTATTCCATAAAGTATGTATGGATGTTGGTCGTATGCCTATTCCGTTAAGTGATATGTGTTGAAGTCGACCGTATGGTTATTCCACTTAAGTATGTTTATGTCCCAAGTTACCTTTATATATGTTATGTGTTCTTTATATGGATTTTATGGTAATCATTTGGTTAAAAAAAGGTAAGTAATGATATTTTATTCAGTGAAGAGTTTTTACTACTTCATGAAGGTGAAGGTATTACTTTGATAAAGTATACATGGTATTACTTGATGTTTGAAAAAGTAACAGTTTTCATTCTTTGTGTATCCCTTACTGAGCTTTTTATGCTCATCCCATGTTTTTGAAATGTTTTTCACAGGACTTAACGTGGAACAGGGTCAAGGATGGGATCAAGGAAAAGTCATGCTACCAAAAACATGGAACTAGACATGTTTCTTTTTAAGAGTTTTTTAATCGAAACGTAGTAGAAGTTTCTACTTTGTAATCTTTTGAGATGTTATAGTTATGTCCCGATTCTCTAAAACTCTAAACCTGAAAAGATCCTCAATGTGAATTATTCATTTAATCCAATATTAAGTAAGGTTTAAGGTTGGGGCCTTATAGATTTAGTCGGTCGACCAACTATAACCCAGATTGCATTATAACCTCGAGATGCCTTTCGTAATCCCACAACGAAGTCCATGGATATATTTTCCCATTTACATTCTGTCATCAGTAAATGCTAAAGCATTCCTTTCGGTAACTTTCTCTCTACATTAACCTACTAACAAGTCAAACACTTCATAGAAAAATCAGAAAAATCTCTTTTCATTCCATCCCACAAGTAATGCTCCAGATGATCTTTGTACATCTTAGTACTACCAGGATGAACTGAAAATGGGGAACTATGAGCTTTGGATAACAACTCATTATTCAACTGTGAATCACAAGGCACACATAATCTTTTCCTAAATCTCAACACACAATCATTATCAATGTTAAATTCAGGCAGCATACCCTTTTGAACCAATTCTAACTTTTTCTGCAACTCACTGTCTTCTTTCTGTGCTTCCTTTGTTCTGTCTATTAATGATGATCTCACTGACACCTGATACAAAACAAAAGAATTTACTACACCAACAACTTCTCTTCCATAATTCATAAAATCAAAAACCAAAGGGTCTCGTTCCGAACATAAAATTCTTAATGAATTATTACTTTTTCAAATCAAAGCATCAGCAACTTTATTTTCTTTTCCCAGATGATAATGGATCGTGAAATCATAATCCTCAATTAATTCTAACCATCTCCTATGTATCATGTTCAATTCTTCTTGAATGAATATATACTTCATTATTTTGTGATCAATATATATTTCACACTTCAATCTATTCAAATTATGCCTCCTAATTTTTAAAGCAAAAATAAGAACATCTAATTTCAAATCATGTGTAGTGTAATTTAACTCATGAGGATTTAACTGAAGTGAAGCATAGGGAATTACCTTATCATTTTGTGTTAGGATACAACCCAGTTCATTCAACGAAGCATCACTGTATATAAAAAACTCACCATTTATAGAAGGTAGTGCCAAAACTGGACCATTCACCAATATTCTATTCAATTCCAGAGAACAATCATCACATTATTTTTTTAGATGAACTTGACACCTTTTTGAGTTAATATAGTCATTGGACTAGATAACTGTGCAAAGGATTAAACAAAACTCTGGTAATAACCTGCCAAACCAAGAAAACTATGGATCTAAATTATATTTGTGGGACATGGCCATTATTCAACAACATTTGTTTTAGTAGGATCAACAATTATGCCATTTTTTAAAACAATGTGACCAAGGAAATAAATTTTTTGTAACAAAAAATTCTCATTTTCTGAATTTCCAAAATAGTTTCTTTTCTTTTAAGGTTTTCATGAAAACCCTTAAATGACTTTCATTCTCCTATTTACTTTTAGAATAAACCAAAATATCATCAATATACACAACAGCCATTTATCACCTGAATCAATTGAGCCATCACGGAAACAAAATGTTCAGTTCTGATTCTGGCCATCTCAGGTTGCTGATTTGGAAGGTCATTTCCATCTGTATGCCTTCCCAAAAAAGCTTCTTTGTTTCCTCTATGAAAAACCCTTCTTAAAAGAGAAATATTTTAGGTGAAGCAACATGGTAATCTGTAAATTCAATATCATTTAAATATTACAATACATTACTTTATGAATATTAATTTAACAATACAATAACTCTTAATGTTATATAAATCTACCTTTGATACCAACTATAAGGACCCGACCATAAAACATTACCTAATCTTGAATTAAATGAATATTTAACATTGAGTATCTTTTCAGGTTTAGAGTTTTAGAGAGTTCGACCATAACTATTACATTTCAAAAAAAATTACAATGTATTTACTTCTACCCAGTATCCATTTTTTTACAAAACATGAACTCTTGAAAAAAAATCCATTCCTAGTTCCTAGTTTATGACAGCATGAATTTTTCTTGATCTCATATTTGACCCTATTCCACATTATGTCCTATGAAAAACATTTCAAATACATGGGATGAGCATAAAAAGATCTGTAAGGGATACACAATGAAGGAAAACTGTTAGTTTTTCCAAAACAACAAGTAAACCATGAATATATTAACAAAAGTAATACTTTTTACATTTATTAAGTATTAAATACTCTTCACTAAATAAAATATCATTACATACCCTTTTGTAACCAAAATATTACCATAAAACCCATATAATGAAGACATAACATATTTAGTTAACTTGGGACATAAACATACTTAAATGGAATAACCATATAGTCGACTTCCACACGTATCACTAAATGTAATAGTTATACGGCCGACATCCATTCCCAATGAATTGGAGGTTATAACGTAACCACCCATCCTGGTTTTCACAACATCACTCATCATTTGGTTTATCATTTAACAACCCGTAAAATATCCATGCACCATTATAAAATCATAACACATAAAACAATTATAAAGGAAAGAAACCATTTTAACATTTCTATAAGAATATATCACTTCAATATAATGAAATAAAAAATCCATTATCAAAACCATTTTCAATACCAAAATACTTAAAATATTATATGGAATATATTTAATTTTAAAAACATTACATCTTGTTGAGGAAGCCAAACATCAAATAATACTTGCGGCGGCAGAAAATGTCGTTGTCACCGCGTATGTTAAAAGAAACATTCCTTTTTATCGTTTAGTAAAACACATTGTAGAAAATTTGTCCCTTTGAATGAAATGAATAGTCCAAGGTGTTTTATACAGTGTATAAAAGAATGTCTTGTATTAGAACAAAAAATGCCTCAATGAAAGGTGATTGAGACGAAGTCCCTTACAAAGATCATTTTGTAAATAAAATAGATATATTATATGTATTCAATATAATCACACATAAAGAATATAAATACATAAAATTTTAATTTTCAAACAATCAAAGAATGACATAAACTGGAAAAGGAAGGTCAACCCAATGAATGGAAATTTTGTTAAGAAGTTCCCTTACTTTGTGTCTGACTTGACTCAATCGTTCTTTAATCTCCTGAATAATAAATTAATGTTAATTTATACATTCTTAAAAACCTTATTAAAGATTATTATTCCTTTTATATCACTTATTACCATGATATAAACATTATGTAATCTTTTAAGTTAATAATGTCCGTTTTGTCGATATTTGACACTTGAGTAAAAAATGGACTTCTTATAATAACATGTTGTTCATGTGGTCAAAGATTCATTATATCCATAATGATATTAATTATTTACATATCATATATATCATATATATCCATAATATACATGTATTTATAATAGTACATAACATACAGATGTAAGAAATGAAATGCACCTTTCATGGAGATGGTAAGCCGTACGTACTCATTATCGATACATTCATTTCTATTTACTATTTTAATGTAATTAAAGCATAACAATACATAGGTATATTATGATAAAACTATAATATCATATATGTTATCATTAAAATCTATCCTTTATACATCCCAAATAAGGCATTAACGAGTCGCAACACATTGAGGAGGGGGTAGTCCGCACTTCCTCAAATGAGATTATCGTATTTACCAACTATGGAAACCAAAAAGGTGTGACATTAATGGAAAATATAGATGCATAATGTACACATAATCATAATATATATCATATGTAAATACAGTGCCATCATAATGGCCACCATGAGCGGTGGTAGGAGATAATCGAACAATCGTCATTTCGTGAGGCGTTAGTTTTCCATCCATCGAAACATTATGTTCTTCACCCATTAGATGGATATGCGTGTAAGTAAAGTTAGAATACTTCTCAAAAAAAAATCCTATTATATTTAGGATACTGGTGTTGTTTCCAAAGAAAGTAATAAAAAGTGTGTAGGTGTTGGATAAGTAAAGTAAAAGAAAACAATTTAAGAGAAACTATTACCTTTAATTTGGGTAACTCCCAATGGTTTGAACCGAGAAAATTCTTGATGTGCCTTCTAATTAAGTTAAGGCTTCTAATACAAGGAGATGGATGTAGGGAGATTAATTATCCAGAGTTTGGACTATCCAAATGGCTTGAGAGGTGTGGGGAATTGGTTAGAAGTGGTCTCCTTTTATAATGGAGAGGGTGGGCTCTTTAGGAATGTGTTAAAACATTATTTTATTATAAACATATCTTCGTTTTCAAAAGGTCCAAAAATAATTAAAGATAAAGATAAGATGACTCATTTTTTGACATGTTTTTGATAATATTTTAATCATTATAATTTTATTTATTTAGATCATTCATTAATGAGGTAAATACTACATCATTATTGTGTCATAAATAATTTAATTTATATTATGTCTAAAAATTATAAAACAAATATCATCATATAATAAATATATTTATCTTTCCAATGAATATTTATAGTCTAAATGATATATTATATAACCCCTTATTAAAAATTAATTACTAAAAGATTTTTGTTAATGTCAATTTTGTCTTTTCATTAAATTAATTAATCCAGGTTATTATTATCACTACCATGTGGCTCATTGAGGTCCCAAAATCGTCACAAGTATGCTTATGGTCGTCCAAAACATATCCAATAAGGTTAGGACATGTGTTAATGTAATTTTGAGTGATTATAATATTCTTTAAACCTTGAATTACCCTATTTACCTTTAACCGCGGTAAATAAAAGTCAAAAGTCACTATTCACCAAAAATTATTTTCATCTTAATGAACCACATTTTTCATCTTGATAATAAAATTGTATGTTGTATTTTTGAAATACAATTTATATAAATGTTAAAATTTCAATTAAATGAAAAAAGTCTGTTTTTATTAACTACCACTAAGTGATTTCACTATTCATCAAAAATTGATGTTTTTTTGGAAAATACCAAAAATTCAGCTTACTCTGTAACACCCGAGACTTTTATGTTATTTAAATCATCAAAGGAATCGTTTTCTACACAACACTTGCTTGGCTTGCTTTACACGCAATCGCGACCTTCCTCGATAGCTTGCGTCGTACGCAATACCGAGTTTCACTAAACAACAATATGCTATTAAAACTAACCGTTATGAATAGTAATAACCACTTTTTGAAATTTTATAAATTTTATTTTTCAAAATGGACTTCATTTTTGGACTCAGAATATCGAAATTAGCCTAGGGTTAAATTTTGGTATTTTTCTGAAAACTTTCAATTTTTGATGAATAGTGAAACCACTAAGTGGTAGGTTAAAAAACTGAATTTTGCGTAAAACTTAATTTTACCGCTTCTGTGAATGGAATTTCAAAAATCCGACAGACATGGTTGATATCAGTAAGTAAAATGTGGTTCAATGAGATAAAAATAATTTTTTGGTGAATAGTAACTTTTTACTATTTTTACCGCGGTTAATAGTAAATAGGGTAACTAAGGGTAAATATGATATTAATATTACCCTAACACATGTCCTAATTGTATTGGACAAGTGTAATTCGACCAAAAACAAACTTAGGAATAAAATATGACCATTTAGGCCCACTTGGATTAGATTAGGACATTTATTATTAATTTATTTAAAGAAGGGTTAAAATAGTTAAAATCAAAGTTTAATAAGTAAATCATTTTTAATATGGGGTTATACATAAGATAAATTCCATTGTAAATATTCATTAGAAATCTAAAAATATTTCCTACATGATGATATTTTATTTGTAATTTTTAGACATCAAATAATTTAATTCATTTATGACACAAAGATGATGCAGTAATTATCTTATTAATGAAATATTGACAAAATCTATAATATAAATACCAAAATAAATGTAATTTAAGACTTTTTATGAATTCCACTAATTTTCTAGGTTACTATGATATATTATTTTTGATTTAATCAACTTGGTTCGAACATATAATTCGTTTATGACTTTCACAAAAATCATATATCAAATAGTGTCAAAATTGACACAAAATAGTTTTTAAATAAAATATTATATTATTAATTGTTATTTTATTCCTAAAAATCTAAGGTTCGGCCAAATGACTTAGATAAGGATATATATATTAATAATAAACAATTTGGGGTTCGTTTGGCATGTTATAGTAAGTGTATTAACCATATAGTGAAAGAAAACAAAAAGACATGGTAAAAGTTAAATTATTTAACTTAGAGTTAAATCTAATTGATAAGGTTAAAATAATACCCTAAACTTGTCTAAATCCTATTGGTTGATAGGATTTCGACCCTTCCCCACTTTATCTTAGAAATAAGACCCTTTGGAACCATTATAAACCGATTTTGACTTTAATATAAAATAATATTTTGAGATATTCCTAAGGTGCCCCTCTCCTCCCTTATAAAAGGGCACCTCCTCCCCCTCCTCCTCACACCAATTTGAGCACTCAAGCTCGGCCAACCCCTGCCATTTTCTCCTCTCCACTTCCCTAGAATAATCCTAGAGGTCCTGGTCTTCTTCAACGTCCAATCTTAGTTCCCTAAGTGGAGGATTCAAAGAAGCGTTCCAAAGAATAGGTAATATCCATTACCGATCTTTTCAATTTCTTTCTTCTTCAACTTCTTCTTCTTTAGTTGTTTCATGATAAAGTAATAACATCAGTATTACTTACATACTGATATGTTATTATAAATATGAAACAACCCTAATTCACCTTCTATCCATCCTACATAAAAATGAAATCACCGCGCGTGCGTACGTACGAAATATCGTCTCCACGCCGTGGTGTAATCTATTTTTCCACCATCACTTTACAAGGATGGGTATAATGGTGTAATGAGTAACTATTTATGATTATTATAAAGTAATATTGATACTGAAATAATATATATATACTCCAATACAGTTCCACGATCATAGGAACGATATCATCACTCGTGCGTACGTACGGAATACCGTCTCCACGATGTGATGCGACTCGTTCTACATGATCATCATTACATAGTAATTATATAAATGAATTGAATGAATAAATATGATATATGTTACACTAATAACATTCTGGATATAAGGTATCTATAACCTTAAAAGAAGAATAAGAATGTATTCGGCAAAACACGCATAAGAATAAAAGGAAATAATGACCCGAGTAACAAGTAACATTGAAATATTACTAACAAGAAGCTAAGAATATGACCATATATGATATCATATCAATATGTATGATTATGTAATAAGTCAATAACATTATTTAAACCATTATACAGGAGCTTCGGACAAGTACAAAGCAAATCGGACCTAAGGTAAGGGAAATATCACAATCTCATTTTTATCCGAGATTGTTTATTCGTAAGTATTTACTGGGGTGTATTTTATCATCCACATCCATGTTTCATCAATATGTAATATTATTTCCATTCACCTACAATTGTTTAAATCCATTTTTACCCTTCGGTGAGTTTTTGTAATATGTATGAAAGGAATCTTTTGTCGTTTTTCGTACGAGTTACTTTTTGACTTTTCCGACAAAAGTACGAAGAATGTTTTTGTTAACTTATACGGCATGAATGGATTTTTAAAACATTAAATCCAAGAAGCTTACTTTACAAGTTTTGAAGTTTATTTTTAATCAACTTCTTTTATTTTAAAGTCGTATGACATGTTATGAAAGGAAAAATGTTTTTGAAGAAGAAAGGATATTATCCTCAAGAATGGAGTTCAAGTGTTTTATCAAAATTATTTTCCATCTAAGATAATAAAGGTTTATGTTTTTATCCCTATTATTACATTGATTTGATCATGTTGTGATGGAATTATTTTTATGAATTCCTTTATCTTATATGAATTGATTTATGATGTCATGATGTTTGAAGAATCCCATTTTTGTTACATGTGTTATGCGATGATGTATGATTATGTGGCACACATAAGAAAGGATTCATTATAAGATGGGTGGGACCTATATCTCCCTCCAATGCATTGGGTAAAGATTTTATATCTCATGAGATAGATAGGGCTGGAACGGTAGGTTATACCGGTTCAGTGAAACAGGACTGAAACGAGGGTTACTCGATTCAGAAGGGGACTTTGTCCACTAAGATAGTCCTGGCAATGAGTCTTGACTAACAAGAAATGATTTTCCATGATTATGTGTGCATGCCACAAAGCTTCATGTTTTATGTTATGATTATGGGGATCTCATTTTCACTTCTATGATTTATTCCATGTTAAGATATTATGATCTCTTTTGCAGGTTTTGATTTTCAAAAAGATATGATATGATTTTTATTTCCTTTATTTGCCTTGCTGAGCATTTGAGCTCACCCTTTTATGTTTTCTTTTCCCCAGGTCAGGAAGATGGATATTAAGTAGAATATGCTAAAAGGGACCCTAGATATGATGAAATAAATGGGAGACACTGTAGAGGATTTATGAACCAGTTGTTTATGTTTCCCAGTTTCTAAAGACACTATACCTATACGGTCCTTTGTGGTTTTGTCATATGTTGTAATAAGTGTGCTTCAATTTTGAAGTATTAACAATGTATGTAAATTATGGGTCGTTATAGTTGGTATCAGAGGAAAGGTATAGTCATCCTTTGGAAACTAGGATGTGAAAGCCTTAGTAAGAACCCTAAGGATAAGTCTAAGAATAGAACACCATCTTAGTGTTTTATAAATGGCCTTGAATAACCTAGGATAAGACCTTAAGCATGAAAATTTTATCCTTGAATTATGTGGTTTCCTATTATAATTAGTGTTGCTCACACTATTCTTCTTGGTTTTAGTCAATGGCTGGAACCCGAAGGAACCGTGTTAATGCGGAATGCGATGGGCAATGCAATGATTGTCCCCCTGAGCAACCAAACGATATGGGAGCTGGAATGAAAAATCTTGTAGCCATGCTCACACAACTTTCTCAAGCTATGAATCATGCAGGATTTCCAAACGAGCAAAGGAGGGAGCAACATTCTGTTGAATCCTTCATGAGGCAGCGTCCACCTTCTTTCAGCGGGTCCACTCATCCATTAGTTGCTGAACAATGGATTAGTACTACTGAAAAGATATTTTCAGTTCTTCAATGTTCTGAGCATGATAAAGTCATCCTAGCAATGTATCGTTTGGAAGGAGATGATGATCAATGGTGGAATCTTGTTAAGAATATGAGGCAAAGGGATGAAATTGAGTCTATGGAATGGGACGAGTTCAAGAACTTATTTTTCAATAAGTACTTCCCTCATATTCTCTGAACAAAGATGGAGAAAGAGTTTCTTGAACTGAAGCAAAGGGATGATGAATCTGTTGGTACCTATGAAGCAAATTTTACAAGACTTTCAAGGTACGCTTCTGGTATTATTATCCAACCTGAGAGTAAGATCGATCGATTCTTTAGTGGCTTAAAACCAAGTCTTCGAAGGGCGTTAGCCATAAGGGACTTCAATAGCTATGAGAAAATCGTTCAATGTGCTCTCAAAGTCGAGATGGAGATTGGAGTAACCCATTAGTCACATGGGTTTGATAAGAAGAGGAAGATGGAATTCAAAGAAAAATCTAAAGAGCACACGGAAAAGAAGATGAGCTTTTCCTTATGCTCAAAGTGTGGAAAGAAACTTGGAGGGAGTAGTCTTAAAGGGACAAGTAAATGTTTTAAATGTGGAAAAGAAGGTCATCGGGCATTTGAATGCCGTGATAATGGGAAGAAGATGTCTAATGACGCAAACAAAGGAAGGGATACACATAATGAACCTACTACACTTCAATGTTTCAAGTGCAAGGAGATGGGGCAATATGCCAATCAATGCCCAAATCCAAGGGTTGATGATGATGGTCGACGTCAAAAAAATCTTCAGGCTAAAGACAAAGGAAAGTCACATGCAATTTCTATCAGCGATGTGGAGTACGATAACGATGTGGTGAAAGGTACACTTACCATCCACTCTAGAGTAGCAAATGTTTTATTTGATTCTGGATCCACCCACTCTTTTATTTCTGAAGACTTTTCTAAGGGTATAACCGTATTACCTCAACAATTAGATGTTGAGTAAGCTGTGACAAAACCTAATGGCACAACAGTCGCATCAGAAGTTTATAATTCTTCTCCGATCGAAGTTTGTGGGAAAGTGCTTCCTGCAAATCTTGTGATCCTTCCTTTAGTGGAATTTGATGTGATTCTTGGCATGGATTGGCTTTCTCTACATGGAGATCATATCAATTTCCAAAGAAGGGAAGTCACATTTCATATTCCAGATCAATCTACGATCGTATATCAATGCAAGGATGAACATAACCTTCCAGTGGAAATTTCTTCCATCTTATGGGTATTGATTCCACTAAATGAAGGTTATTTATCTCAAATGGTTGCTGAGAAACTCACGATTAAGAATATGCCCATCGTACGGGAGTTTGATGATGTCTTTCCGGAGGAATTACCGGGTCTTCCACCAAATCGTGAAGTTGAGTTTTCAATAGAACTCGTACCGGGTGCTTTGCCTATTTCAAAGACACCTTATAGAATGGCCCCAATTGAGTTGCAGGAATTGAAGAAGCAACTCCAAGAGAATCTTGATAAGGTATTCATACGCCCTAGTGCGTCACCTTGGGGAGCACCTGTTCTATTTGTTAAGAAGATAGATGGACCAATGAGACTCTGCATTTATTATCGAGAACTTAACAAGATCACTATCAAGAACAAATATCCTCTCCCATGCATTGATGACTTATTTGACCAACTACGCGGAGCTCAATAATTTTCCAAGATTGATCTTCGTTCAGTGTATCATCAATTAAGGGTCAAAAGGGAAGATATACCAAAGACGGCTTTCCGTACATGGTATGGACACTATGAATTTATAGTGATGCCATTTGGTCTTACTAATGCCCCTGCTATCTTCATGGATCTAATGAATAGAGTCTTTAGAGACTATCTTGATCAATTTGTGGTAGTCTTTATAGACGATATTCTTGTCTATTCAAAGAGCAAGGAAGAGCATGAAGATCACTTGAGAATTATATTGAAGACCCTGAGAAAGGATAAGCTTTATGCCAAATTTACCAAGTGTGAATTTTGGCTTCAAAAAGTTGCATTTTTGGGTCACATAATCTCAAAAGAGGGGATATCTGTGGATCCAGCAAAAACAGAGGTTATCGAAAGATGGTCAAGACCAACAACGGTAACTGAGATTCGAAGTTTTCTTGGTTTGGCTAGATATTATCGACGTTTTGTAAAAGATTTTTCACGATTATCTAATCCACTCACCAAGTTGACTCGGAAAGGAGTTAATTTTGTCTGGACAGAGGAATGTGAAGAGAATTTCAAGGAGTTGAAAAGAAGGTTATCCAGTGCACCTGTGCTCACACTGCCTTGTAGTGGAGAAAGGTTTGTGATCTACAGTGATACATCCAAGAAGGGATTGGGGTGTGTTCTTATGCAAAATGATATGGTGATAGCTTATGCCTCACGACAGTTGAAAATCCATGAGCAAAATTACCCAACACATGATTTGGAGTTGGCTGCGGTAATCGTTGCATTAAAGATTTGGAGGCATTACCTTTATGGTGAAAGGTGTGATATTTATACTGATCATAAATGTTTAAAGTATATTTTCACACAAAAGGAGCTGAATATGCGTCAAAGAAGATGGTTGGAGCTGGTTAAGGATTATGACTACTCAATCCATTACCACCCAGGGAAAGCAAACAAGGTGGCAGATGCATTAAGTCGACAAGACCATGCTAGTTTATCCATGATGAGGATCACAAAAGATCCAATATTTATGGATTTACAAAGGATGGATCTTGGAATTATAATGGAAGGGGAAAAATCTTATCTTTCTCAAATGAATGTTCAACCATCTATACATGTGAAGATTAAAGAGGCACAGAAATAAGATGTCGAGTTACAAAAGAAGGTGAGAAATGTTCCTGAATTCAGCCTTGATTGTGATAAGATATTAAAGTTCAGGAATCGGGTTTGTGTTCCTTCCATCCCCGAATTAAAGAAGGAGCTGCTGGATGAGGCTCATAGTTCTTCATTCTCTATTCATCCTGGAAGCACGAAGATGTATAGGGACCTGAAAGAGTACTTCTGGTGGGATGGCATGAAATGAGATGTTGCTGAATATGTCTCTCGATGCTTGGTTTGTCAACAAGTTAAAGCTGAGAGACAGAAGTCTAAGGGGATGTTACAACCATTACCCATACCCGAATGGAAATGGGAAAACATCACTATGGACTATGTCACCGGACTTCCTAAAACATCCAAAGGCAATAATGCTATCTGGGTCATAGTTCATCGTCTTACAAAGTCTGCACACTTCATTCCTATTAGAGAGGATTTCTCTCTAGATCAGCTTGCCAGGATATATTTAATGGAAGTGGTAAGATTGCATGGAGTACCACTTTCTATTATATTTGATCGGGATCCGAGATTTACCTCGAAGTTCTGGCAAAGTCTTCAGCATACTCTGGATACAGAGTTGAGTTTCAGCACTGCTTATCATCCCCAGATAGACGGTCAGTCTGAGAGAACAATTAAAACCCTAGAAGATATGTTGAGAGCTTTCTCTATGGATTTCAAAGGAGGTTGGGATCAACACCTACCTTTGGTGGAATTTTCTTATAATAATAGCTTTCACTCCAGTATTCAGATGGCTCCTTATGAAGCTCTCTATGGAAAGAAATGCAGGACTCCAACTTGCTGGGATGTGGTTGGGGAAAGAAAGCTATTAGGATCTGATCTCGTTGATGAAATGGCAGAAAAGGTCAGATCTATTCAACAACACATAAGCGCAGCTCAGAGTCGACAGAAAAGTTATGCCGACAACCGAAGAAAAGACCTAGAGTTTGAAGTGGGTGATAAAGTGTTCTTACGAATATCTCCCTGGAAGAGGGCTATGAGATTTGGAAAGAAGGGGAAGTTGAGCCCCAGATATATCGGTCCTTTCAAAATACTGGATCGTGTTGGGAAGGTAGCTTACCGATCGGCGCTTCCACCGAATCTCTCTCAAGTTCACGATGTGTTCCATGTATCTCTCCTGAGAAAGTACATACCAGATCCTTCATATGTACTCAGCTCAGAAGTTGTACCGCTGGAGCAAGATCTTTCTTATGAAGAACAACCGATAGAGATTCTGGATCGTAGCGAAAAATTCCTACGAAACAAGACCACTCGATTGGTGAAAGTTTTATGGAGGAACCACCAACTTGAAGAAGCTACATGGGAGATTGAGGATATGATGAGGGAGAAGTATCCTCATCAGTTTGTTACAAAGTGACGAATTTCGAGGGAAAAATTCTTTTTAAGGGGGGTAGAATGTAACACCCGAGACTTTTATGTTATATAAATCATCAAAGGAATCTTTTTCTACACAACACTTGCTTGGCTTGCTTTACACGCAATCGCGACCTTCCTCGATAGCTTGCGTCGTACGCAATACCGAGTTTCACTAAACAACAATATGCTATTAAAACTAGCCATTATGAATAGTAATAACCACTTTTTGAAATTTTATAAATTTTATTTTTCAAAATGGACTTCATTTTTGGACTCAGAATATCGAAATTAGCCTAGGGTTAAATTTTGGTATTTTTCTGAAAACTTTCAATTTTTGATGAATAGTGAAACCACTAAGTGGTAGGTTAAAAAACTGAATTTTGCATAAAACTTAATTTTAACGCTTCTGTGAATGGAATTTCAAAAATCCGACAGACACAGTTGATATCTGTAAGTAAAATGTGGTTCAATGAGATAAAAATAATTTTTTGGTGAATAGTAACTTTTTACTATTTTTACCGCGGTTAATAGTAAATAGGGTAACTAAGGGTAAATATGATATTAATATTACCCTAACACATGTCCTAATTCTATTGCACAAGTGTAATTCGACCAAAAAAAACTTAGGAATAAACTATGACCATTTAGGCCCACTTGGATTAGATTAGGACATTTATTATTAATTTATTTAAAGAAGGGTTAAAATAGTTAAAATCAAAGTTTAATAAGTAAATCATTTTTAATATGGGGTTATAAATAAGATAAATTCAATTTTAAATATTCATTAGAAATCTAAAAAGATTTCCTACATGATGATATTTTATTTGTAATTTTTAGACATCAAATAATTTAATTCATTTATGACACAAAGATGATGCAGTAATTATCTTATTAATGAAATATTGACAAAATTGATAATATAAATACCAAAATAAATGTAATTTAAGACTTTTTATGAATTCCAATAATTTTCTAGGTTACTATGATATATTAGTGTTGATTTAATCAACTTGGTTCGAACATATAATTCTGTTATGACTTTCACAAAAATCATATATCAAATAGTGTCAAAATTGACACAAAATAGTTTTTAAATAAACTATTATATTAATAATTGTTATTTTATTCCTAAAAATCTAAGGTTCGGCCAAATGACTTAGATAAGGATATATATATTAATAATAAACAATTTGGGGTTCTTTTGGAATTTTTTAGTAAGTTTATTAACCATATAGTGAAAGAAAACAAAAAAGACATGGTAAAAGTTAAATTATTTAACTTAGAGTTAAATCTAATTGATAAGGCTAAAATAATACCCTAAACTTGTCTAAATCCTATTGGTTGATAGGATTTGGACCCTTCACCACTTTATCTTCGAAATAAGATCCTTTGGAACCATTATAAACCGATTTTGAATTTAATATAAAATAATATTTTGAGATATTCCTAAGGTGCCCCTCTCCTCCCTTATAAAAGGGCACCTCCTCCCCCTCCTCCTCACACCAATTTGAGCACTCAAGCTCGGCCAACCCCTGCCATTTTCTCCTCTCCACTTCCCTAGAATAATCCTAGAGGTCCTGGTCTTCTTAAAAGACCAATCTTAGTTCCCTAAGTGGAGGATTCAAAGAAGCGTTCCAAAGAATAGATAATATCCATTACCGATCTTTTCAATTTCTTTCTTCTTCAACTTCTTCTTCTTTAGTTGTTTCATGATAAAGTAATAACATCAGTATTACTTACATACTGATATGTTATTATAAATATAAAACAACCCTAATTCACCTTCTATCCATCCTACGGAAAAAGGAAATCACCGCGCGTGCGTACGTACGGAATACCGTCTCCACGCCGTGGTGTAATCTATTTTTCCACCATCACTTTACAAGGATGGGTATAATGGTGTAATGAGTAACTATATATGATTATTATAAAGTAATATTGATACTGAAATAATATATATATACTCCAATACAGTTCCACGATCATAGGAACGATATCATCACTCGTGCGTACGTACGGAATACCGTCTCCACGATGTGATGCGACTCGTTCTACATGATCATCATTACATAGTAATTATATAAATGAATTGAATGAATAAATATGATATATGTTACACTAATACCATTCTGGTTATAAGGTATCTATAACCTTAAAAGAAGAATAAGAATGTATTCGGCAAAACACGCATAAGAATAAAAGGCAATAAAGACCCGAGTAACAAGTAACAATGAAATATTACTAACAAGAAGCTAAGAATATGACCATATGTGATATCATATCAATATGTATGATTATGTAATAAGTCAATAACATTATTTAAACCATTATACAAGAGCTTAGGACACGTACAAAGCAAATCGGACCTAAGGTAAGGGAAATATCACAATCTCATTTTTATCCGAGATTGTTTATTCGTAAGTATTTACTGGGGTGTATTTTATCATCCACATCCATGTTTCATCAATATGTAATATTATTTCCATTCACCTACAATTTTTTATATCCATTTTTACCCTTCGGTGAGTTTTTGTAATATGTATGAAAGGAATCTTTTGTCGTTTTTCGTATGAGGTACTTTTTGACTTTTCCGACAAAAGTACGAAGAATGTTTTTTTTAACATATACGGCATGAATGGATTTTTAAAACATTAAATCCAAGAAGCTTCCTTTACAAGTTTTCAAGATTATTTTTAATCAACATCTTTTATTTTAAAGTCGTATGACATGTTATGAAAGGAAAAATGTTTTTGAAGAAGAAAGGATATTTTCCTCAAGAATGGAGTTCAAGTGTTTTATCAAAATTATTTTCCATCTAAGATAATAAAGGGTTATGTTTTTATCCCTATTATTACATTGATTTGATCATGTTGTTATGGAATTATTTTTATGAATTCCTTTATCTTATATGAATTGATTTATGATGTCATGATGTTTCACGAATCCCATTTTTGTTACATGTGTTATGCGATGATGTATGATTATGTGGCACACATAAGAAAGGATTCATTATAAGATGGGTGGGACCTATATCTCCCTCCAATGCATTGGGTAAAGATTTTATATCTCATGAGATAGATAGGGATGGAACGGTAGGTTATACCGGTTCAGTGAAACAGGACTGAAACGAGGGTTACTCGATTCAGAAGGGGACTTTGTCCACTAAGATAGTCTTGGCAATGAGTCTTGACTAACAAGAAATGATTTTCCATGATTATGTGTGCATGCCACAAAGCTTCAAGTTTTATGTTATGATTATGGGGATCTCATTTTCACTTCTATGATTTATTCCATGTTAAGATATTATGATCTCTTTTGCAGGTTTTGATTTTCAAAAAGATATGATATGATTTTTATTTCCTTTATTTGCCTTGCTGAGCATTTGAGCTCACCCTTTTATGTTTTCTTTTCCCCAGGTCAGGAAGATGTATATTTAGTAGAATATGCTAAAAGGGACCCTAGATATGATGAAATAAATGGGAGACACTGTAGAGGATTTATGAACCAGTTGTTTATGTTTCCCAGTTTCTAAAGACACTATACCTATACGGTCCTTTGTGGTTTTGTCATATGTTGTAATAAGTGTGCTTCAATTTTGAAGTATTAACAATGTATGTAAATTATGGGTCGTTATAGTTGGTATCAGAGGAAAGGTATAGTCATCCTTTGGAAACTAGGATGTGAAAGCCTTAGTAAGAACCCTAAGGATAAGTCTAAGAAAAGAACACCATCTTAGTGTTTTAGAAATGGCCTTGAATAACCTAGGATAAGACCTTAAGCATGAAATTTTATTCTTGAATTATGTGTTTTCCTATTATAATTAGTGTTTCTCACACTATTCTTCTTGGTTTTAGTCAATGGCTGGAACCCGAAGGAACCGTGTTAATGCGGAATGCGATGGGCAATGCATTGATTGTCCCCCTGAGCAACCAAACGATATGGGAGCTGGAATGAAAAATCTTGTAGCCATGCTCACACAACTTTCTCAAGCTATGAATCATGCAGGATTACCAAACGAGCAAAGGAGGGAGCAACATTCTGTTGAATCCTTCATAAGGCAGCGTCCACCTTCTTTCAGCGGGTCCACTCATCCATTAGTTGCTGAACAATGGATTAGTACTACGGAAAAGATATTTTCAGTTCTTCAATGTTCTGAGCATGATAAAGTCATCCTAGCAGTGTATCGTTTGGAAGGAGATGATGATCAATGGTGGAATCTTGTTAAGAATATGAGGCAAAGGGATGAAATTGAGTCTATGGAATGGGACGAGTTCAAGAACTTATTTTTCAATAAGTACTTCCCTCGTATTCTCTGAACAAAGATGGAGAAAGAGTTTCTTGAACTGAAGCAAAGGGATGATGAATCTGTTGGTACCTATGAAGCAAATTTTACAAGACTTTCAAGGTACGCTTCTGGTATTATTATCCAACCTGAGAGTAAGATCGATCGATTCTTTAGTGGCTTAAAACCAAGTCTTCGAAGGGCGTTAGCCATAAGGGACTTCAATAGCTATGAGGAAATCGTTCGATGTGCTCTCAAAGTCGAGATGGAGATTGGAGTAACCCATCAGTCACATGGGTTTGATAAGAAGAGGAAGATGGAATTCAAAGAAAAATCTAAAGAGCACACGGAAAAGAAGATGAGCTTTTCCTTATGCTCATAGTGTGGAATGAAACATGGAGGGAGTTGTCTTAAAGGGACAAGTAAATGTTTTAAATGTGGAAAAGAAGGTCATATGGCATTTGAATGCCGTGATAATGGGAAGAAGATGTCTAATGACGCAAACAAAGGAAGGGATACACATAATGAACCTACTACACTTCAATGATTCAAGTGCAAGGAGATGGGGCATTATGCCAATCAATGCCCAAATCCAAGGGTTGATGATGATGGTCGACGTCAACAAAATCTTAAGGCTAAAGACAAAGGAAAGTCACATGCAATTTCTATCAGCGATGTGGAGTACGATAACGATGTGGTGAAAGGTACACTTACCATCCACTCTAGAGTAGAAAATGTTTTATTTGATTCTGGATCCACCCACTCTATTATTTCTGAAGACTTTTCTAAGGGTATAACCGTATTACCTCAACAATTAGATGTTGATTTAGCTGTGACAACACCTAATGGCACAACAGTCGCATCAGAAGTTTATAATTCTTCTCCGATCGAAGTTTGTGGGAAAGTGCTTCCTGCAAATCTTGTGATCCTTACTTTAGTGGAATTTGATGTGATTCTTGGCATGGATTGGCTTTCTCTACATGGAGCTCATATCAATTTCCAAAGAAGGGAAGTCACATTTCATATTCCAGATCAATCTACGATCGTATATCAATGCAAGGATGAACATAACCTTCTAGTGGAAATTTCTTCCATCTTATGGGTATTGATTCAACTAAATGAAGGTTATTTATCTCAAATGGTTGGTGAGAAACTCACGATTAAGAATATGCCCATCATACGGGAGTTTTATAATGTCTTTCCGGAGGAATTACCGGGTCTTCCACCAAATCGTGAAGTTGAGTTTTCAATAGAACTCGTACCGGGTGCTTTGCCTATTTCAAAGACACCTTATAGAATGGCCCCAATTGAGTTGCAGGAATTGAAGAAGCAACTCCAAGAGAATCTTGATAAGGGATTCATACGCCCTAGTGCGTCACCTTGGGGAGCACCTGTTCTAAAGATGGATCAATGAGACTCTGCATTGATTATCGAGAACTTAACAAGATCACTATCAAGAACAAATATCCTCTCCCACGCATTGATGACTTATTTGACCAACTACGCGGAGCTCAATACTTTTCCAAGATTGATCTTCGTTCAGGGTATCATCAATTAAGGGTCAAAAGGGAAGATATACCAAAGACGGCTTTCCGTACAAGGTATGGACACTATGAATTTATAGTGATGCCATTTGGTCTTACTAATGCCCCTGCTATCTTCATGGATCTAATGAATAGAGTCTTTAGAGACTATCATGATCAATTTGTGGTAGTATTTATAGACAATATTCTTGTCTATTCAAAGAGCAAGGAAGAGCATGAAGATCACTTGAGAATTATATTGATGTCCCTGAGAAAGGAGAAGCTTTATGCCAAATTTACCAAGTGTGAATTTTGGCTTCAAAAAGTTGCATTTTTGGGTCACATAATCTCAAAAGAGGGGATATCTGTGGATCCAGCAAAAATAGAGGTTATCGAAAGATGGTCGAGACCAACAACGGTAACTGAGATTCGAAGTTTTCTTGGTTTGGCTGGATATTATCGACGTTTTGTAAAAGATTTTTCACGATTATCTAATCCACTCACCAAGTTGACTCGGAAAGGAGTTAAGTTTGTCTGGACAGAGGAATGTGAAGAGAATTTCAAGGAGTTGAAAAGAAGGTTATCCAGAGCACCTGTGCTCACACTGACTTGTAGTGGAGAAAGGTTTGTGATCTACAGTGATGCATCCAAGAAGGGATTGGGGTGTGTTCTTATGCAAAATGATATGGTGATAGCTTATGCCTCACGACAGTTGAAAATCCATGAGAAAAATTACCCAACACATGATTTGGAGTTGGCTGCGGTAATCTTTGCATTAAAGATTTGGAGGCATTACCTTTATGGTGAAAGGTGTGATATTTATACTGATCATAAAAGTTTAAAGTATATTTTCACACAAAAGGAGCTGAATATGAGTCAAAGAAGATGGTTGGAGCTGATTAAGGATTATGACTGCTCAATCCATTACCACCCTGAGAAAGCAAACAAGGTGGCAGATGCATTAAGTCGACAAGACCATGCTAGTTTATCCATGATGAGGATCACAAAAGATCCAATATTTATGGATTTACAAAGGATGGATCTTGGAATTATAATGGAAGGGGAAAAATCTTATCTTTCTCAAATGAATGTTCAACCATCTATACATGTGAAGATTAAAGAGGCACAGAAAGAAGATATCGAGTTACAAAAGAAGGTGAGAAATGTTCCTGAATTCAACCTTGATTGTGATGGGATAATAATGTTCAGGAATCGGGATTGTATTCCTTCCATCCCCGAATTAAAGAAGGAGCTGCTGGATGAGGCTCATAGTTCTTCATTCTCTATTCATCCTGGAAGCACGAAGATGTATAGGGACCTGAAAGAGTACTTCTGGTGGGATGGCATGAAAAGAGATGTTGCTGAATATGTCTCTCGATGCTTGGTTTGTCAACAAGTTAAAGCTGAGAGACAGAAGTCTAAGGGGATGTTACAACCATTACCCATACCCGAATGGAAATGGGAAAACATCACTATGGACTTTGTCACCAGACTTCCTAAAACATCCAAAGGCAATAATGTTATCTGGGTCATAGTTCATCGTCTTACAAAGTCTGCACACTTCATTCCTATTAGAGAGGATTTCTCTCTAGATCATCTGGCCAGGATATATGTAAAGGAATTGGTAAGATTGCATGGAGTACCACTTTCTATTATATCTGATCGGGATCCGAGATTTACCTCGAAGTTCTGGCAAAGTCTTCAGCATACTCTGGATACAGAGTTGAGTTTCAGCACTGCTTATCATCCCCAGACAGACGGTCAGTCTGAGAGAACAATTCAAACCCTAGAAGATATGTTGAGAGCTTGCTCTATGGATTTCAAAGGATGTTGGGATCAACACCTACCTTTGGTGGAATTTTCTTATAATAATAGCTTTCACTCCAGTATTCAGATGGCTCCTTATGAAGCTCTCTATGGATAGAAATGCAGGACTCCAACTTGCTGGGATGTGGTTGGGGAAAGAAAGATATTAGGACCTGATCTCGTTGATGAAATGGCAGAAAAGGTCAGATCTATTCAACAACACATAAGCGCAGCTCAGAGTCGACAGAAAAGTTATGCCGACAACCGAAGAAAAGACCTAGAGTTTGAAGTGGGTGATAAAGTGTTCTTACGAATATCTCCCTGGAAGAGGGCTATGAGATTTGGAAAGAAGGGGAAGTTGAGCCCCAGATATATCGGTCCTTTCAAAATACTGGATCGTGTTGGGAAGGTAGCTTACCGATTGGCGCTTCCACTAAATCACTCTCAAGTTCACGATGTGTTCCATGTATCTCTCCTGAGAAAGTACATACCAGATCCTTCACATGTACTCAGCTCAGAAGTTGTACCGCTGGAGCAAGATCTTTCTTATGAAGAACAGCCGATAGAGATTCTGGATCGTAGTGAAAAAGTCCTACGAAACAAGACCACTCGATTGGTGAAAGTTTTATGGAGGAACCACCAACTTGAAGAAGCTACATGGGAGCTTGAGGATATGATGAGGGAGAAGTATCCTCATCTGTTTGTTACAAAGTGACGAATTTCGAGGGTGAAATTCTTTTTAAGGGGGGTAGAATGTAACACCCGAGACATTTATGTTATATAAATCATCAAAGGAATCTTTTTCTACACAACACTTTCTTGGCTTGCTTTACACGCAATCGCGACCTTCCTCGATAGCTTGCGTCGTACGCAATACTGAGTTTCACTAAACAACAATATGCTATTAAAACTAGCCATTATGAATAGTAATAACCACTTTTTGAAATTTTATAAATTTTATTTTTCAAAATGGACTTCATTTTTGGACTCAGAATATCGAAATTAGCCTAGGGTTAAATTTTGGTATTTTTCTGAAAACTTTCAATTTTTGATGAATAGTGAAACCACTAAGTGGTAGGTTAAAAACCCGAATTTTGCATAAAACATAATTTTACCGCTTCTGTGAATGGAATTTCAAAAATCCGACAGACACAGTTGATATCTGTAAGTAAAATGTGGTTCAATGAGATAAAAATAATTTTTTGGTGAATAGTAAGTTTTTACTATTTTTACCGCGGTTAATAGTAAATAGGGTAACTAAGGGTAAATATGATATTAATATTACCCTAACACATGTCCTAATTCTATTGGACAAGTGTAATTCGACAAAAAACAAACTTAGGAATAAAATATGACCATTTAGGCCCACTTGGATTAGATTAGGACATTTATTATTAATTTATTTAAAGAAGGGTTAAAATAGTTAAAATCAATGTTTAATAAGTAAATCATTTTTAATATGGGGTTATACATTAGATAAATTCAATTGTAAATATTCATTAGAAAACTAAAAAGATTTCCTACATTATGATATTTTATTTGTAATTTTTAGACATCAAGTAATTTAATTCATTTATGACACAAAGATGATGCAGTAATTATCTTATTAATGAAATATTGACAAAATTGATAATATAAATACCAAAATAAAAGTAATTTAAGACTTTTTATGAATTCCACTAATTTTCTAGGTTACTATGATATATTAGTGTTGATTTAATCAACTTGGTTCGAACATATAATTCTGTTATGACTTTCACAAAAATCATATATAAAATAGTGTCAAAATTGACACAAAATAGTTTTTAAATCAAATATTATATTATTAATTGTTATTTTATTCCTAAAAATCTAAGGTTCGGCCAAATGACTTAGATAAGGATATATATATTAATAATAAACAATTTGGGGTTCGTTTGGCATGTTATAGTAAGTGTATTAACCATATAGTGAAAGAAAACAAAAAGACATGGTAAAAGTTAAATTATTTAACTTAGAGTTAAATCTAATTGACAAGGTTAAAATAATACCCTAAACTTGTCTAAATCCTATTGGTTGATAGGGTTTGGACCCTTCCCCTCTTTATCTTCGAAATAAGACCCTTTGGAACCATTATAAGCCGATTTTGACTTTAATATAAAATAATATTTTGAGATATTCCTAAGGTTCCCCTCTCCTCCCTTGTAAAAGGGCACCTCCTCCCCCTCCTCCTCACACCAATTTGAGCACTCAAGCTCGTCCAACCCCTGACATATTCTTCTCTCCACTTCCCTAGAATAATCCTAGAGGTCCTGGTCTTCTTCAAAGACCAATCTTAGTTCCCTAAGTGGAGGATTCAAAGAAGCGTTCCAAAGAAGAGGTAATATCCATTACCGATCTTTTCAATTTCTTTCTTCTTCAACTTCTTCTTCTTTAGTTGTTTCATGATAAAGTAATAACATCAGTATTACTTACATACTGATATGTTATTATAAATATGAAACAACCCTAATTCACCTTCTATCCATCCTACGGAAAAATGAAATCACCGTGCGTGCGTACGTACGGAATACCGTCTCCACGCCGTGGTGTAATCTAGTTTTCCACCATCACTTTACAAGGATGGGTATAATGGTGTAGTGAGTAACTATTTATGATTATTATAAAGTAATATTGATACTGAAATAATATATATATACTCCAATACATTTCCACGATCATAGGAATGATATCATCACTCGTGCGTACGTACGGAATACCGTCTCCACGATGTGATGCGACTCATTCTACATGATCATCATTACATAGTAATTATATAAATGAATTGAATGAATAAATATGATATATGTTACACTAATACCATTCTGGATATAATGTATCTATAACCTTAAAAGAATAATAAGAATGTATTCGGAAAAACACGCATAAGAATAAAAGGCAATAAAGACCCGAGTAACAAGTAACAATGAAATATTACTAACAAGAAGCTAAGAATATGACCATATATGATATCATATCAATATGTATGATTATGTAATAAGTCAATAACATTATTTAAACCATTATACAGGAGCTTCGGACACGTACAAATCAAATCGGACCTAAGGTAAGGGAAATATCACAATCTCATTTTTATCCGAGATTGTTTATTCGTAAGTATTTACTGGAGTGTATTTTATCATCCACATCCATGTTTCATCAATATGTAATATTATTTCCATTCACCTACAATTGTTTAAATCCATTTTTACCCTTCGGTGAGTTTTTGTAATATGTATGAAAGGAATCTTTTGTCGTTTTTCGTACGAGGTACTTTTTGACTTTTCCGACAAAAGTACGAAGAATGTTTTTTTTAACTTATACGGCATGAATGGATTTTTAAAACATTAAATCCAAGAAGCTTCCTTTACAAGTTTTCAAGTTTATTTTTAATCAACTTCTTTGATTTTAAAGTCGTATGACATGTTATGAAAGGAAAAATGTTTTTGAAGAAGAAATGATATTTTCCTCAAGAATGCAGTTCAAGAGTTTTATCAAAATTATTTTCCATCTAAGATAATAAAGGGTTATGTTTTTATCCCTATTATTACATTGATTTGATCATGTTGTGATGGAATTATTTTTATGAATTCCTTTATCTTATATGAATTGATTTATGATGTCATGATGTTTCAAGAATCCCATTTTTGTTACATGTGTTATGCGATGATGTATGATTATGTGGCACACATAAGAAAGGATTCATTATAAGATGGGTGGGACCTATATCTCCCTCCAATGCATTGGGTAAAGATTTTATATCTCATGAGATAGATAGGGCTGGAATGGTAGGTTATACCGGTTCAGTGAAACAGGACTGAAACGAGGGTTACTCGATTCAGAAAGGGACTTTGTCCACTAAGATAGTCTTGGCAATGAGTCTTGACTAACAAGAAATGATTTTCTATGATTATGTGTGCATGCCACAAAGCTTCAAGTTTTATGTTATGATTATGGGGATCTCATTTTCACTTCTATGATTTATTCCATGTTAAGATATTATGATCTCTTTTGCAGGTTTTGATTTTCAAAATGATATGATATGATTTTTATTTCCTTTATTTGCCTTGCTGAGCATTTGAGCTCACCCTTTTATGTTTTCTTTTCCCCAGGTCAGGAAGATGGATATTAAGTAGAATATGCTAAAAGGGACCCTAGATATGATGAAATAAATGGGAGACACTGTAGAGGATTTATGAACCAGTTGTTTATGTTTCCCAGTTTCTAAAGACACTATACCTATACGGTCCTTTGTGGTTTTGGCATATGTTGTAATAAGTGTGCTTCAATTTTGAAGTATTAACAATGTATGTAAATTATGGGTCGTTATATACTCTATATTTGATATTCGAAATTCAACATTGATGTTTATTTTTACAAATTCAAAACATAAAATTGTCATTAAATAATTTTAAAATTAATTCACGTTGTTAAAAAAATAGCATGTTTTTAAGAAACAATAACTAACAAAAGATTGATACTTGTTTATGTCCAATTTCAATGTAAAATTAATTCAACAACCAATATTGGATTAAATGGTAAAATTATATATTAATTTTACTTTAAACTGACTAAAAAGATAATGTAACCATATAAATAAGTTAGATTAAAAGACACTTTTGAATTAAAATGCAATATTTATCACTATTCATTAAAAATGAACATTATCAGAAAAATACCAAAAAATTACCCAAAGTAAAATTTTATGTCCCCATTCTAAAGAAGAATTTTATTTTGTCAATTATAATTTATTAATGAGACAAAAAATATATTTAAATATGTTTCCGCATTAAAAGGTGATAAATCTCCCTTTTAATGTAAATAATGTTTAAAATTAGATCCATTCTAATTTTAAGCCTCTAACATTTTATTAGATAATGTAAATACATTTAGCAAACATTTATAATCATATTGTATTTTGTTTCATTCATTCCCTCCAAAAAACAGCTAGGAGTTCACTACCATTTAAAATAATAATATTATATTATTAATGTGCAACGTAAGATTCCAAAGAAAATCGTTGTTGCGTATCGGGTATGCTATCGAACATAGAAACCCCTTTAAAGTAAAATTATTATTTAATTAACAAATATTAATAAATACGAAGTATTTCTTATTCTTCAATTACCTTGGATGTGACATCCTTCCTCCCTTTTGGGAATTGCGTCCTCACAATTTTTATTCACTGATCAAAATAAGTGGGGGTATTTAACCCTCATAGAATTTTAAAATTCTCACGTTTCCTCTTCAACCATATGGGTTTCCACAAAACCTTTACCTGGTGAATTACCTTATTCCACAACACTTGCTCTCTATGGTCATGAATCTTGACTAGTTGTTCTTCATAAGAGATATTCTCTTCTAATTGAACTATATCTGGGCTCAAAACATGAGATGGATCTGGTATATACTTTCTTAACATCAAAACATGAAAAACATTGTGTACCTGGGATAAACATGGAGGTAATTCAACTCTATACGCAACTAATCCAACTTTCTCCAGAATTTCATAAGGTCCAATGAACCTCAGACTCAACTTTCCCTTCATACCAAAACACATCACACTTTTCCATGGAGAAACATTGTGAAAGACATGATCACCTAACTCAAAAGAATGATCCTTCCTTTGGTTATCTGCATAACTTTTCTGTCTACACTGAGTTGTTCGCATATGCTTCTGAATCAAATGAACTTTTTCTACCATCTCTTCTACCAATTTCTAGTACCATCAGCTTCCTTTCACCTATTTCATCCCAAAAATCTATAGTTCGACAACACTTTTAATATAATTCCTCAAATGGAAGCATCTATATACTGGAATGAAAACTATTATTATATGAAAATTCAACCAAATAAATACTTTGGTCCCAACATCCCTGATAATCCATCGAACAACCACGTAACATATCTTACAAGGTATGAATTGTTCGTCCTGACTGCCAATCTGATTGCGGATGAAATGCTGTACTAAAATTTAATTCAGTACCAAATTACTTCTGAAAGCATTTCCAAAAGTTAGAAGTAAATCTGGGATCACGATCAGATATAATGGAGGGAGTAACACTATGAAAGCTGAATATCTCATTAATATATAACCGATCAAGTTGATCTAAAGTCAAAGTACTTCTAATAGGAAGGAAATGAGCAGATTTAGTCATTCGATCAACTACAACCCAGATTGCTTTATTACCTTGTGATGTCTTTGGTAACCCCACAACGATGTCCATGGATATATTTTCCCATTTCCATTCTGGCACCGATAAAGGCTGAAACATTCCTTTTGGTAACTGTCGCTATGTATTAACATTTTGTCAAATCAAACAGTTCATAGTAAATTCTGCAATATCTCTTTTCATTCCATCCCACCGGTAATACTCCTGAAGATCTCTGTACATCTTCGCACTTCCAGGATGAACTGAAAACGGGGAACTATGTGCATCACATAACAACTCATTATTCAACTGTGAATCACAAGGCACACATAACCTCTTCCCAAATCTCAAAACACAATCATTATCAATGTTAAATTCAGTCAGCATACCCTTCTGAACCAATTCTACCTTTTTCTGCAACTCACTGTCTTTTTTCTGTGATTGCTTTATTATGATTGATAAAGAGGATCTCATTGACACCTGATACAAAATAGTTGAAGTTCCTGCACCAAAAACTTGTATTCCATAATTCGTCAAATCAAAAACCAAAGGGTCTCGTTCAAAACGAAACATGGTTAATGAAGTATTACATTTTCGACTCAAAGAATCAACCACTTTATTTTATTTTCCTAGATGATAAAGGATCTTGCAATAATAATCCATGATTAATTCCAACCATCTCCTCTTTCTCATGTTCAATTATTTCTGAGTGAATATATAACTCAAACATTTGTGATTAGAATATATTTCACACTTCACACTATTCAAATGATGCCTCAAAAATTTTAAAGAAAAAAACAAGAGTAGCAAATTCCAAATAATGTGTAGGATAATTTAACTCACGAGGTCTTAAATAACGTGAAGCATAAGCAATTACCTGATCATTTTTTTTTAGGACACAACCCATTCATTTCAATGAATAATCACTGTATATAAAAAACTCACCATTTCTGGAAGGTAGTTCCAAAACTAGATCATTCACCAATATTCTTTTCAATTACTGAAAACCATCGTCACATTCTTCTGTCCAGATGAACATAACACCTTTTTGAGTTAACATGGTCATTGGACTAGAGAACCGTGTAACCATTTCAAAAACCCTCTAGTGATAACCTACAAAACCAAGAAAACTACGGATCTCTGTTATATTTTTGGTTCAGGGACATTCTTCAACAACTATAGTTTTAGTAGGATCAAAAGTTATGCCATATTTTGAAACAATGTGACCAAGGAAAGAAATCTATTGTAACCAAAACTCACACTTTCTGAATTTCCCAAATAGTTTCATTTCTTTTAAGAATTGCAAGACAACCCTAAAATGACTTTCATTCTCCTATTTACTTTTAGATAAAACCAAAATATCATCAATAAACGCAACTGCCATTTATCACCTAAATCAAATAATCCATCACTACAACAAAATGTTCAGTTCTGATTCTGACTATCTCAGGTTGCTGATTTGGTAGGTCATTTTCCTCTATATGCCTTCCCAAAAAAGCTTCTTTGTTACCACAATGAAAAACCATTCTTAACACAAAAATGTCATAGGTTAAGCAACATGGTAATCTATAAATTCTATATCATTTCAATATTACAATAAATTACTTTATGTATATTAATTTAACAATACCCTAACTCCTAATGTTTTCTAAACCAACCTCTGATACTTACTATAAGGACCCAACCTTAAAACATTACATAATCTGGAATTAAATGAATAATTCACATTGAGGATCTTTTCATGTTTAGAGTTTTAGTGAGTTAGACCATAACTATTTCATTGAAAAAAAATTAAAAAGTAGACACTTCTACCCAGTATCCATTTTTTTTACAAAACATGAACTCTTGAAAAAAAAGTTATTTCTAGTTCCATGATTGAAACAACATGAATTTTCCTTGATCTTATCCTTGTCCATATTCCACATTATGTCCTATGAAAAACATTTCGAAAACATTGGATGAGCATAGAAAGCTCAGTAAGGGATACACAAAGAAGGAAAACTGTTAGATTTTTTCACAATAATAAGTAAACCAAGAATACATTAACATAAGTACTACTTTTCACCTTTATGAAGTAGTGAATACTCTTCAATGAATAAAATATAATTACATACACTTTTGTAACCAAATTATTACCATATACCCCATATTAATACCACATAACATATAAATGTAACTTGGGACATAAACATACATAAATGGAATAACCATAAGGTCGAAATCCACACATATCACTAAATGGAATATCCATACGGATGACTTCCATACCCAATGCATTGGAGGTTATAACATAACCACCCCTCCTAGTATTCATGGCACCACCCATCATTTGTTTTATCACGTAACCACACTCCAAATTTCTATGTACCATTATAAAATCATAACATAGAAAACAATTATAAAGGAAAGAATACATTTCCACATTTCAATAACAATATATCACATAAATATATTGACATAAAAAATACAATATCAGAATCATTTTCAATACCAAAGTACATTAAAGATTATATGATATTTATTTACTTTTAAAAACTTTACAGCTTATTAAGGATGCCAGAGATCAAATAATACTCGCAGCAGCGGAAAAGTTCGTTGTCACTGTGTATGTTAAATAAAACATTCCTTTTTGTCGTTTATTAATACACTTTATAGAAAAATATTCCCTTTGAATGAAATCAATATTCAAAGGTGTTTTATTCTGTGTATAAAACAATGTCTTGTATTAGAACAAAATATTCCTCAATGAAAGGAGATTAAGACGAAGTCCCTTACAAAGATCATTTTGTAAATAAAATTGATCTATTATGTGTATTCAATATAATAACACATAATGAAAGTATATATACATACAAATTCATTTCTAACACAATCATAGAATTAAATAAACAAGAAAAGGAAGATCAACCCAAAGAATGGAAATTGGGTTAAGATGTTCCATTACCTTGTGTCTGAAATGACATGATCGTTCTTTAATATCATGAATAATATACTAAAGTAAATTTCTACTTGCTTATGAACATTTTTAAAAATTATTATTCGTCTTATATCACGTATTATCATGTTATAAACATTATGTAATCATTTTAGTTAATAATGTTCGTTTTGTCGCTATTTGACACTTGAGTAAATAATTGACTTCTTATAATTACATGTTTTTCATGTGGTCAAAGGTTCATTATATATAGAATGATATTCATGATATATATATCATATATATCATATATATCCAGAATATACATGTATTTATAATAGTACATAACATACGGAGGTAAGAAATGAAATGCACCGTTCATGGAGACGGTAAGCCGTACGTATGCATGAACGCTACATTCATTTATATTTCATATTTTAATGGAATTTAAACATAATGATACATAGGTATATTTTAATAATACTATGATATAATATATAGTATCATTAAAATCTATCCATTATACATCCCACATAAGGCATTAACGAGTCAAATCACATTGAGGGGCGGTTGTCCGAACTTCCTCAAATTAGATTATCATATTTACCCACTATGTAAACCATAAAGGCGTGCTATAAATGGAAAATAAATAAGGTTAAAGAAAAAATAAACATAAAATATATCATATCTAAATACAGTTCCATCATAATGGCCACCATGATAGGAGGTAGAAGATAATCGAACAATCATCATATCGTCAGATGTTAGTTTTCCATCCACAGAAACATTATGTTATTCACCCATTATATGGAGGTGTGTGCAAGTTTAGTTTGAATAATTATCATAAAAACATCCTAGTATATTGGGGATATTGGTTGTTTTACAAAAGAAACAAATAAAATGATTTTATGTGTTGAATAATTAAAATAAGATAAAACAATTTACGAGAAATCGTTACCTTTAATTTGGGTAACTCCCTTTGGTTTGAACCAAAGGGCTTCTTGAAGTTCCTTCTGCCTAGGGTAAGGCTTTCAAGACGAGGATAGAGATGTAGGGATCTTAATTAGGCAGATTTTGGATGATCCAAATGGCTTGAGAGGTGTGAGGAATTGGTTAGAAGTGGGCTCCTTTTATAAGGGAGAGGCGGGTCTCTTTAAGAAAGTGTGAAAACATTACTATATTATAAACATATATTCGGTTTCAAAATGATGAAAAATCATTAAATATGAATATAAGATGAATCATAGTCGAAATGAAATCATCCAATTAGAATTTGGCATTTTTGGGATAATATTATAATCATTTTAATAATATTTATTTAAATAATTCATTAATGTTGTAAATACTTCATCATTATCGTGTCATAAATAATTTAATTTATATGATGACTAAAAATAATCGAAAAAATACCATCATGTAGGAAATTTTCTAGCCTTTCAATTAATATTTATATATAAAAAATAATTTATATTACCCTTTATAAAAATTAATTACTAAAAGATTTTTGTTAATGTCCCTTTTGTCTTTACATTAAATTAATTAATCCAAATTGTCATTATCACTACCATGATGCTCAATGGAGTCCCAACTTCGACCCATGGATTCCCAAGGATGTCCAATACTCATCCAATAAGGTTAAGACAAGTGTTAAGGTGATTTTTAGTTATTATAATATTCATTGAACATTGAATTACCCTAATAACCTTTAACTGCGGTAAATAAATGTCAACAATTACTAATCACCTAAAATTATTTTTATGTTATTGAACAACATTTTACTTATTGATAACACCCATGTATGTCATATTTTTAAAATTCAATTCACAGAAGTGGTAAAATTTAATTTAAATGAAAAAGGCATTTTTTTAACTACCACTAAGTGGTTTCACTATTCATAAAAAATTTATGTTTTTCAGGAAAATACCAAAAATTCAGCCTAAGCTATATTTGATATTTATGACCCTACCAAAGGCAGGAAAATGCCTACCTCAAGCCCCAATATTTCAAAAAATGTCAGAAGATCAAATAGGCATAAAGGCTCAGATAGTAAGAAAAAAGGGAGTTGTAGCTCCAAACGTAGATTTAAATGAAGATTCTCTATTGGAACTGTCATGGTAGTGCAATCTTTGACACCCTTAATATTGTAAAAAGAATGGTTAACATTCAAAAGCCTTTAATTTTTGCCATTTCTGAACTTAAAATAACCTTTTCCACTGATCTAGTTCACTTTTGTCGCTTTGGATACACCTTCATCGGTGCATGTCAAAACAACAAAAAATTTGATTCTCTTTGGACCTTTTCTCACCCCTCCCTGTCTAAGGTTAATGTTTTCCATATTTCTGATCAAAGTTTCACTTGTGACTTTATGATTGAAAATTCCCATCTCTTTTTTTCCTTTATCTATGCCAAGAACAAATATCAAGATAAGAGATCTCTCTGGAAGGACCTCCCCTCTCTGAACTCAAAAAATCATTCCCCCTGGATCGTTGCAGGTGATTTTAATGCTATTCTCTCTACTGATGAAAAAATTGGTCCTTTACACTCTAGTCTATCTATGAGGGATTTTAGGGTTGTGATTGAAACCTCTAACCTTACTGAGATTGCTTTAAGAGGCGCCAAATACACGTGGTACAGGAATCGTTACAATAGAGTGGTGGCGAGAAAACTGGATAGAGCCTTTATTAATGACCATGCATTAGACACTTGGGACTCCATTTCAAGTACCACCATTCCAATACCTCATTCTGAACACCATCCTATTTTGGTCACCATTTCCTTCAATACTCGGAAACGCTTTTTCCCCTTTAGATTCAACAATGCATGGCTATCTGATCCTGACTGTTGTAAACTCATCAAGATTTTCTAGTCCTCTCTGAACCATCACGATGATGATTTTCCTTGTCCTCTTAAATTAAAATATCTCATATGCAAGCTCTAAAGTTGGTGCAGCAATAAAGCGACTCAAATTGATAATGACATCCTCTCTCTGGAGAATGAGTTGCAACAAATTCAAAACAATATCACCCACTCCAACTTCACTTCTGATCAAAATCATGAAGCTCACATTACTATGAGCCTGAATATGCTCCTCGCTTTCAAGGATAACATCCGCAAACAAACTTTTAAACTCAAATGGCTGACTGATGGTGACCGCAATACCAAGTTCTATAACTCTTTACAACGAATTCGCAAAGCTAGTAGACCCCTTGCCTCCCTTAAATATGGAGATAACCTTTTGGATAAAGAAGAAGATATTGTTAATCATGTTGTTTCTTACTTCGAATCTTTCTTCAATTGGCCTTGTATGAACAAATACCTCATTAATGACATCATTCCTACAATTGTTACGGATGTTGATAACAGTTATCTC
Source organism: Viscum album (assembly GCA_963277665.1). Lineage (NCBI taxonomy): Eukaryota > Viridiplantae > Streptophyta > Magnoliopsida > Santalales > Viscaceae > Viscum > Viscum album. The sequence goes on along the minus strand of CAUJRU010002206.1, from coordinate 19,983 downwards.
CTGAGTGTTCCTCTTGATCATGAAATCAGAGACACTGTCTTTGGTTTGAACCCTGACAGTGCCCTAGGTCCTGATGGTTTCAATAATGGTTTCTATCAAAAAATTTGGGATATCATACATGATGATGTTTGTAAGCTCGTTAAAGCTTTATTTGCTAACGGATTCTTACCTCATAACTTAAATTCCCAATTCCTTGCTTTGATCCCCAAAGTTGATATTGCCTCTGAAATTCACCTCTTCCGCCCTATTTCTCTGATTAACACCCTCTATAAAATTATCACCATGCTAATTTCTAATAGACTCAACATTATTACTGATAAAATTGTCTCTTGTAATCAATTTGGCTTTATCAAGGGGTGATCTATCCAAGACTGCATTTGTCTTGCCTCGGAATGCACTAACATGTTAAATAAAAAAAATATAGGCGTCAACATTGCTATTCAACTAGAAATTCGAAACGCTTTTGACACAATGGACTGGAATTTCATTTTTAATGTTCTTCATGGTTTTGGATTCAATGATAACTTCATATCTAAAATTAAAACCCTCTTCCACTCAGCTCAAGTTTCCATCTTGGTCAATGGTTCTCCTAGAGGATTTTTCAAATTCTCAAAAGGAGTCAGACAAGGAGACCCCCTTTCTGAAATTCTTTTTTCCATTGTAGAAGACTATTTTAGCCGCTTTCTCACACATCTGGTTGATAAAAATAAGCTCAAACCAATTCATTCTTACAGAAATGTGAATGCCCCCACTCACCTCCTTTATGCAGATGACATCATTCTTTTTTTAAAGGGCGATATTAAAAACATCAGAACTCTTAAAGCTGCTCTCAACAATTACGAGGAAGTCTTGGGCCAAGTCATTGGATGGAATAAATCTTTCATTTACTTTGGGAAAAAATTCCCTCTTTCTAGAAAAAATAGTATTATCAATGAGCTTAACATCAATGAAGGTACTATTCCCTTCAAATACCTTGGGGTTCCCATTTTCTGGGGTAGACCCAAAGCTTGCTATCTTTCAATCATTGTTGACTAGGTCCTTAATCATCTTTCCTCCTGGAAAGGAAAATCTCTCTCCATGGCGGGGAGAGTCTGCATTTTTAAGTCAGTTATTGATTCCAAACTTGTCTACTCGATGATGGTCTATAAATGGACAACTAGTCTCATTAAAAAAGTAAACGTTTACATAAAAAACATTGTCTGGACAGGAAGCACCTTGGATAGGAAACTTGTGACTATCCCTTGGGCTAAGTGCTGTAAACCTCTAGACATGGGTGGTCTTGGAATTAAAAACATTAAGCACTTTAATGAAGCTCTTCAAGCCAGATCAACCGGGAACCTGATTCACAATGACAACCCCCATTGCTTTTATCAAACATAGGTTCATTGATAGATTGAAAAGATCTAATAGGGTTTTCATGACCTCTTCCATTTGGCCCTCTGTTAGAGACACGTTTGACATAATTAAGCAAAATTCTAGATGGATGGTATCGAGAACCTCCTCCATGATATTCTGTTTGGACAACTGGACTAGTTCCCCTCTTATCTCTTTGACCTCTCTTGCCGATATCCCTGATGACATTAACTCTACTGTTAGAAATTTTCTTAATTCTCACACTAACAACCTTCCCGAAAACATTGGTCAAATTATTGATTCATACCATTTTTCTACCTCGTGTGACTTCTTGATTTGGGAACCTTCTCATAATGGAATTCGTAACACCAAAAAGTTTTATAATAACTCCTTACACAATGCTGATTATGATTTGAAATGGATAAAAAACTTTGAAAAGCCCAAGAGTAAACCCTCCAGACTCACTCTTATTTGGCGTCTCGCCTACAATAGGGTCCCCACTGATGCTTGTCTTCAAAGTTTTTGTATTAATCTTTTTCTAAATGTCGTTTTTTCAATCAGGATAGAGAAGATTATAACCAATTATTTCTATCTTGTGCTACTGCCACTGCTCTTTGGAACTATATTTTTGACACTTTTGATTGCAGATGGCTGGTTCATAACTCTATTGATGAGCAGCTTAAACGTTGTATTGCTAAGGACAACTCTCAACAAATTAGAAACTTGTTCCTAGCTGGGGTTGCAGAGCTGATTCATGTGATTTGGTATGATAGAAGCTCGATTCATCACAATAATTGCTCACAAAACATTTATGAAGGTAAAATGAGGATTCTCATCACTATTCGGGAAGCTGCTTTGATCCAGAAGGGTTCCTGTAACAACACGATGGCTGACATTATGATTCTTAGACGTCTTCAAGTTGAGGCAATTTTCTCGAAACCGTTGCGCACTTTTGAGGTTTTCTGGAGACCTCTGTTCCCAGGTTGAATTAAAATCAATGTGGATGGAGCCTCTAAAGGTAATCCAGGACCTGCGGGATGTGGAGACATCTTCAGAAATCATCATGGCCACATCGTGGGGTGCATTTTTGGAGGCTGTGGAACTGCTTACTCTCTGGAAGCTAAGATGCTAAGTGTTATTCATGCCATTTCTTTTGCTCTTCAACATGGGTGGAACAACTTCTGGATTGAAAGTGACTCTACTACTGTTGTTCAAGCCATCTGGAAGGGATACTTTCATCTTGCGAGGCTGATTAATACACGCTGGATGAATTGTCTTCAATCTCTCCTTGACGTCAATTACATTGCAACTCAAACTTACCGTGAAGCTAATATGGTTGCAGATTCTCTCGCCAATAAAGGCATAGATCAGGCAATAACCTGGCTGGACGAGCTCCCTGAAAACCTGATTCCTTTCAAGTTATAGATTGTAATTTGATCCCGTCTTTTCGACTCTTGTAATCTTTATTTTCTCTTTGCTAACAAAATTTCTCTGGTCTTATGACCAAAGCTCCACCTTTTAAAAAAAATAACTATCAAAAGACTGATATGTGTTTATGTCCAATTTCAAAGTGAAATTAATTCCAATGACCGACATTGGATTAAATTATAAAAATATATTTTAATTTCACTTTAAAACAAAATAAAAATATAATCCAATAATATTAATAAATTAGATTAAATGGCACTTTTGAATTAAAATGCAATATTTCTCACTATTCAGTAAAAATGAACTTTATCTGAAAAATATCAAAAAATTACCCAAAGTAAAATTTGATGTCCCCATTCTAAAGAAGGATTTTATTTGGTCAATTATAATATATTAAATTGAAAAAAATATATTTAAAGAGGGTTCACCATTAAAGGGCGATAAATAATCCTTTTAATGTAAATTATGCTAAAAATTTGATTCATTCACATTTTGAGCCTCTAAACTTTTATTAGATAATGTAAATACATTTAACCACCATGTATAATCATATTGTAGTTATTTTTATTCATTCCCAACAATACAATGTCTAGTTGTTAACTACAATTTAAAATAATAATATTATATTATTATTGTGTAATGTAAGATTCCAATGAAACCCGTTGTTGTGTAGCAGGTATGCTATCGAACATAGCAACCCCTTTAAAGTAAAATTAATATTTAATTCTCAAATTTTAATCAATATGAAATATTTATTAATCTTCATTTACCTGGGATGTTACATTCTTCACCAGATTCTATATTTTTATTTTCTATGATGTGTATTGGGTTACCAATATTTTGGTTGTTTGGTATACTTTTGTATATGGTGGTGATATTTCAAGAATATTTGAATGATATATGTCTTCTCATTATGATTTTTATATTTAATATTATATCCCATTTTAATTTGGTCATTTTAATTAGCTTATTTTCTATTTAATTTAATGATCTACATTAATGAAATAAAACGTCTTAGTTCCTCTATGTGTTGTGTGTCCATAAATCTATATAATATAATTAACATTTATTAAGGTAAAAATATCATTTATAATGAATTTGTCATTACATTCTTCCCTATTTAGTACTTTCCTCCCCATGATATCAATGCATTCTCTCAACCGGGAATAGATGGGGGAACTTATCTTTCATTGTTTAATCGGTTCTTAGTGTTATTCCTCATATATATGGCTCATCCACAACCCCAAGAGAAGATGAGTTGTATTTTATTTCATATAAAATTTTCACTACATATTGAGATATTCAACTACGGCCCCCACAAGGGAGGACATTAACCAGTTAAACAAACTCTAGATTTAGTAAACATGTGGGATCAGGTATGAACATCCTTTAGGGTGAAATTTTGATCATGAACATGAAGCATGTTTAGTGGGAGTTCTAGATATTACGATGCTACTCTAGTATGATAAATGATATAAAAGAGGCCAATGTAACTTGGGATATGAATTATTTTCCTCCCAAACAACTTCTCTCTCCAGTATGGTCATATTTAAAGGAACATTTGATCTCTAACATCAATATCTATGTATCTTAAATAAGTATCAACATACCACATTAGATAACAATATACAGTGGTAACATATTTTTTTATAGATTGAAAACATTATTTCATATTTTGTACATGATTAGGTCAACGTATCCTATGTTCTACAATTTCATTCAACCAAGTTTGAGTCCTACATTTCTTCCCATATAACACTTCATATAGATCATTTTTAGTTCACAAGCCATTGTTATTTTTGTATGATAACTAAAATAGTGGGATATTATGATACTATCCACCGTAAAATTCCATTGATTAGGAAGTTAACATGTCATCAATTTTTTTAATGGTCATTTAAGATTCTCTATTAGATGAGGGTGACATACCATAATAATAATCAATTGAATAATCAGATCATGTTGAATATCACTGCATAATTTATGAGTGACAATTATATCATGATTTGATATGATCAAAAGTACATACACATATATCAACACCACGTCCATTATATATATAAAGGCAATCTATTCAGTTGGGAAATTTTCCAGAATATAAATTAAGTGTGTAGTTTTGGATATTTGATTCACTATATGAAATTTCACATTACATCCACCGTATTTCATTAGGAAGCAAGTGACCATTTTTATAGTGATATTCTACCACTTCTATGCGTGTATTGGAGACAGTTGCATTATAACATTGTAATTTTGTATCTCTCCTATTTTTATGGTAAATAAAATAACATTGAACTATACTCAATCATCATATTAATTTGGTTCTCCAAATATAAATTCTCTATATGTTCATGGTAATCCTAAGTACACACATGATGAATTTAGAATGAAGAGATCTTTGGAATTTATAATATCAATTTCATTTTATTTGTTAATGAATGTAATAAAATTATATATCAAAACTAAATGACACAATATTCATAAATATGAATATAATTAATCATCCCATTTTTAACTTCTTCCATATTTATTTGAATCTATTGATCATCCCAATTTTCCTTATAGATCTCCTCTTTGATTTTCGGTTGGGTAGTCAGTTGGAAATGATATTATGTGTTCCGTAAAAATCTTATTTCCATATCCATGAATAGTGGGTCCTTATCAATCCAAATAATGGATACTGTATCATGTTATATTTTTCTAATAACATTATCTACCTTGTTTTCCACTCTATGTTTTCAGTAAATTGAGAAATCAATGTCCATAATTATATGTACCAACTTTATTTATGCATGTTTTTTTGGGAATATATACCTCAAAATATTTTCATCTTTATAGTATTCTCACTTCAATTCAAATAGTTAGTTCTAATAAATCAATAATTCGGATATCTAACATTATAATGAAATATCATTCATCGGGAAGTTCTTCTAATGAATTTTGATCTACCATGAGGAATAGTCTATAAATTAATCATTTATCATGAGTACAATTCCCAATACTTTCTTGGAAGAGTCACAATATACCAAAAAAACCTTCTCCACATGGTGTTATTTTGATTATATGTATAATGATTGGAGTCATCTAGAAATTCTTAACAAATTATTTATATTTTTCTATATACACATAAATTAACATTTTCTATGTTAAATTAATTAATATTTGAGAAAACTATGAAAAATTTATCATAATACATTTGGTAGAACCCATTAAATCCATAACAACTATGAATGTTCTTACTAATTGAGGGTCTAGTACAATACTATATTTTTATTTCCTTTTATAGGCTCACATTAATACAGTATCTTGTGATCAAATTCCCGGATAATTTTAATTGATGCATCCAAAAGTAAAACATGCTAAACATAACATATATTGTATCCTTTTGTAATGTCACCTAAAAAATCATTATATTATATTCATATTCATCGTTACAATAGGTTTAATTGGAAATTATATTGATAAGAACTTCCATAAATGTGTCATGTTATTCCTTAAATACTATATTCATAAAATACATAAATATTCTAAGGGGATTAGTTATTTTGAAGGGAATCACTAGAAACTCATAGTGTCCATACCTTATCCCAAAGGATGTATTACAGATATCATTCTTCATCACGATTATATGATAAAATTAAAATTGAAAATAAATATTATATTAGTGATAAAATCCTCATATTTTATCAAACTAATCATCAACCCTTGGTAGGGGATACTTTTTATTTATGGGGATTTCTGAGATCATATGGTAATCGATACAAATCCCAATTGATCAGTCATTTTTCTTGATAATGATCAAAGGTTCACCACATGTTGATGCATAATTACAACAAGACTTGACTTTGACACATACAATTACATGATTTGAAGCTTAATTATATATCATATTACATGCTAAGGGTCATAAATTCTCATGTCATTGAAGAATAGGTACATAAAACTGAAAACATGGGATTAAAAAACAATTAATTATTTAATATTAATTAGATATCCTATATTAATTTTAGACCTTACATCTTTATAGGCTACGCTGGGGAGCACATGAACAATGTGATGTGCTAAATAGCCTTGTAAGGGAGTAACCATAATTACAAAGCATTAGAAAAAGGGATAGAAGCCATGAAATTGTGACATAAAGAGGCATGTAACATATGGAATCATAACATATAAACATTTAATAATATACACAAGGTGTCACAGTAATTTGGAAGAAAAGTATAATATGACATTAGCATGAGTAACGTATAACCTCCAAGATTGTTTCCCATAGAAGAACATGACATGGTTAACCACCAAGACCGTCACACATGGTAGAAAAAACAATGACAATCTGTCAAGGCCATCACACATAACATGTATTGAGACTCAAATTTACCCAATGCATTGGAGTTCAAGATGTGATAACACATGTTTACTATTCATGAATATGTTTTCCACATAAATAATTGTAAAAAAATAATTCATATATAAACTAAGGGTTTCCCAACGATATAATTGGAAACCATAATCATATCATATAACATAACAAATGCGTGTATTATAAAAGTCTATCAATGTGGAATCTTTCTAAATTATATAATTTTTCCAGGGGACATACCTAATAAATGAATATAATTTAAATTAATTATTTAATTATTTAGTGTTTAAAAAACATTATTTCATTTTTGGAATAAACATTTAATTTAAATATATTCATGTGGTATTCTATATAAAAATGTTCAAAAGATAGTCGGAACTATTTGTTACTTTTTAAAATCTATATTTGGTAACCGTATACAATATATAAATTTTCTAACAATGTAAAAAAAATTTATTATCAAATTATGTGAATTGGAAATTTTGTTGCAAATTTAATTCCCGAATATAATGGATTAATTGATGGTTCAGTTGGTTATCGAGATATACCTTTGTCATTGTCTACATGAAAAAATTAATTTACCCTATTGAATGATATTTGAATATTTTTAAAAGGAAAAATAGATATTTTTCAAACGGATGTATTATTGAGATACAAATTGTTGAAGGAACTATTGAGTTCTATATGAAACAAGATATACAAATTTAATAGAATTGGTCTCCCAAAATCATTTCAAACTGATTCCCTTTGGGTAATGGGATTATCAAAAGTGTTTTTTATTATTTCTATTACAGAGATGGGGAAAGTAAAAGATATTCATTTTACATTATTAAATATAGGTCCACCTATATATATTGAAATATGAAATATTATTCATTAGAATTTCCATCCATTATGAGATAATGCATTATGGAAGATTTTATTAACAAAAATTTTCATGGAATTAATTAAAAATATAATTATATATTGAAGATGGTGGAGGAGATAGAAACACTACATCCCATATCAAAATAGATTAATGGAAAATAAAACTTCTACTACATTATATTAGATCCCTCAATTTTTTAGTGGTAGAGGAACCATAAAGGGGAAATTTATAGGTACAAAACATATATGATTTCTTCATTTACGGTGAAGCTTCATAGGGTTGGTTTGAGGCTGATCAACATCAGGTCATGTTCTAATGAATTTTGTTCAGGCATTTGGTGATTCAAGGGAGATTCCAATTTGAGATTCATATCTCACATATGGAATTAAACCATAGTGTATCATTGAATTATCAGGTTATGAGGTGGCACTTACAATGGATGAGAGTAAATTTGTTGGTGGTGGAGTTCACTAGATGACCCACAGTCTACTAGAGGTGAAAGGTACAAAATTGTTTCCATAGAAGTCTATTATAGAATTTGTTTTTCCCAAAGTGGATGTGGTTGAGAATATTGATGAATTTATCTAGTGGGTTACCCTTAGATTTGGGGGGATAAATGTTATCTAGATTATTAAGTATTCACCAATGAATTCAAATATCATTAAGGTGATCTATGAGTCGAGTACTATAGATTTTATAGAATGATGGTATGTGGATGATGTGGTGATGGTTTGTGGTTATCTATTGAACAACATTTACGAAAGAGACCCTTAGTTTATATTCTAAGTATTGTTGAGATTTCATAAATACTTTGGCTCTCACATATGTCATAGATTGTTTTCTGTACCCAAATTAATGGTAAAATAGAAAAAATCATCTACACACCAGATGATATACCATGTCAATGTTTCTTTTAATTTATTATTTAAAGGGAAAGACCCATAATTTTATTTAAATTTGGTTATAATTAAAATTATCAGTCATCAATAAGTTTTTACCCTTTGAGGAATTATATGGGTGGTTGTTTTGATCCCCATTAAGAAAGAACAAGTTGGAGGAGTCCAAATTTCTTGGTCCTGATTTTTTTTCAGAGAATAATAAATGAGATTCTTGTGCATAATTAGAAGATTAAGGTATTCTGGAACTATCGATATGTTTATTCAACTATCATAGGATTCTTTTCATGTTATTAGTTAGAGAACAAATTTTACTAATATTCTCCCCATTTCATATATAATAGAGGTTTGTTAAGGATAGTATGAAATAACTTTAGTTTTTTAGACCCCTTTAGGTGTTTGGGATGGATAGTGAGGTGTAATTTTGGTTTTTCTTAACCCCAGGAGGATAATGTTCTTGTTTTATTTAACAATTCCTAGCTTCATCAACAACACAATGATGATTCCCATGAAATATATTTGGGTTTTTTGGATATAAGGGATGACGTGATGCAAATGTAATAACCAATCGCGGGTCAAATATGTCTTTAGAATGTGTTATGAGAACATGTTATATCAGTGGTTCATGTCATAAGGACGAATAATGGTCTAGAGGATAGTATGACGGAGTGAATGTGAAGGATGAATTCATGGTACATGCATTTATTGTTTCATTGATATTATTTTTGTTTTTTCTGAACATATTTAATGGTTTTTTGGTTTATTTATATTAGGTTCTGATATTTTTTTTTATGTTTTGTGGTATGGTTTCATCCTTATTTTGGAGGAATCTATTAGGGGAATTGTGTGGATTATATTTATTATTATTCTAAATGATTTTCTTGTTTTTATAATTATATATGAGAAACATATGAGAGGTATTTAATGTAATTTAATAGACACTTTAATCACATGGCATTGATTTTTTATGGTGCTGGGAGTCCTGAGATGGATATAAAAAGGAAGAGGATGGTTTGAAATTGATTCTAAAACTACACGTGTATATTCATATCCTGGCTAACTGGTTCATATAGTGAATAAAAATTTATATATTGGGAGATCATGTTTCAATAAATTTTTACATAAATATTTCAAATATATAAATTACATTCATTGTGGAATGTTCATGGTAGAGTTTATGTGGTTCAATCTTTAAAATATTCTTGGTTGACATTAAATATTAATAATTTGAATATCATACTATGATTGATGGACTAATGGAATAAAAAATTTTCTAAGACAAACTAAATGAGATTCATATCTTGAACCATATATTTATGTCATGAATGGAGAGATTTCTAGGATTTATATATGTCATATACTCTCACTAATATCCCTTATTCTCCTACCATTACTCTCAAATGTCGAGAATTCCCTAGATAAAGTTTCAACCCCTAACACATTTCGACCATTGGATTTCATCGTTAGCTTCCAGAGATCATGTTTCAATGATTTTAGGTGAATCATTCTATTTATATCCGAGTTATGCATTGTTTTGTTAGATGTTTCACAATGGTTGTTTTGTCTAATGATAGTGATTTGGGGCATCAGTTATGATAATTCATCATTTAATTTCATATTGAATTAGTAATTTTTCCATGGTTATGGAACTATGAATCATCCTCACATTCTTTGTCTTCATGCTGTGCATTAGGAAGCTTCTTTGATGTAGAGGATTCGAGTTATCCACCTTTTATCTGAATTGTTGATATTACCATGATTTTCTAAGTCTTGTGAATGTTATGGATTTTCATAATGAAGATAAATAACAATAATAGTAAAAATAGTATGTGTTTGTGTAATGATAATGTGGATACCATCAATCCATGATATTTTTCTTACATTGTTCTTATTATGGAATAATTTTTTTGTAGTGTGGTTTTGATATTAAAATACATTTTATTTTGTTAATTACATTAATTTGAGAAATGAAAACTCATTTTTGGATATTTATATTTTATCATTAAGAATTTTAATAGAGATTGGGTCTTGGTTAACTGCACCATTGAGTATGTTTTTGTTAGTGGCTTGGTGGGATAATATTTTTTTTGCTTGATGGTCTATCCTATTAGAGTGGTTGTTGCAATACACAGGACTGACATAATAGTTAAATGGTAAGTATTTAGTTAAAAATATAATAGTATCAACTTAAATTATAATATGTTAATGTTTGAAGAATTAATTTAAGAAAAATTAAATATTAAATTAATCAGGTAATGCTTGGGGATGACTTCTCAATTAAAATGATAAGAAAAAGAACCTGGGATAAGAAACATTGAGTAATACTTATGGTGAAATATTCTATTTTAGAGATGAAACATAGTGGCATGATATTAGTTTTTACTTGATGGATGTTATGATGGTGTTTCTTGTGTGAAACCATAATTATGGGAATGTGTGAGACAAATATAATCTTATAATTTCTGTTGATTTTCTTATAAATCTAACATGATACAGATCACGTTATTGACTCCCAGAGATCATAGTGTGCGTTTTCACTAACATACATGATGGAAATGATACAAATGGTTGAAACAGCCTCTTTTTAGTTCATTTATGTGAAAAGAAAATATGAAAATATTTTGTCTCATATTTTTTGAAAACTACCAATAATTTAATTACAATCTCTGGTAAACTAGTGATTTTTCTGATTTTATGAATTATGAATGTAAGTGTAAATTAGATGAAATACATGTTTTATTGATTTATTAATTTTTAGAATAACAATACAAAGCCAAATATTTATTTCATTATCTATATTAAATATTAAAAAATATTATTTACATTAATTATTATTATTTATTTAAATATATAATATTTCAACGAAAAGTATCGACCATAAGTTACACATATGACCGACTACAGTAGAATGTTCAATAAGTGCGATAAATTACCATTCCGAGATGGTTAAATTTATGTTTCTTGAACCCAATATATAGAAGCTATGTTTGATGATTGGAAGTTTAACCCCATTATTATGTGGAATGTTAGGTTTGTGAACCTATGGTTTGGAATGTGAACCGCACATTTATGTGGGTATTAGGTTCAAAACCACATATCTTTTGAGATAAAAACCACACTGATGGGACCCAAAATGGTGAATATGATTCCAGTGTTAGAAAGATGAACCTAAAATTCTCTCGGATTGATGTTGTTATAACCTTGTTCTTGAATCTACATAAAAAATGAATTGAGACTCGTGAAGGAGAATATACCGACATTGTTTTCCTTCAATCTTAGTGTGAGATTTTTTCTATAGCTTGATGATTATAATGTTTTGGGATGATAAAAATTAAAACATAGATGTCCCATAGACCGAAGATGAATGTAGAATTCCCATGGTGACACTATAGTATTTGAAACCATGATGGAAGAAGATAAAACAAAAAAAGTGTGAATCTCATTATAATGAATGAAAATGAAATATTTTGTACCCATAGAAAAAGACAATTTTCCTCCATCACTACTGATGGGGATGGAAACATACTATATTGAAGCTTAGAAAACCCCAATTTATGTTCAAATAATCTACATATAAGAAATTATTTGTATAACAAAATATTATAAGACCCATATTTAAGAAAGATGTAATAATAACTGAATATATTAAGGAAAATCACTACTACATAAGGTTACATATTGTGTTTCAATGGGAAATATAAATTTCCTCAAGGAAGCCTATAGTTATGTATCATACATTGCACCAATTTATAAAAATTTGGAAATTCTGTATCAGACATTCCACATGGTGAACATCTATATGAAGGATTATGATGGTCGATAAGGGGAGGATAGTACATCATTGAAAATTAATCAATATATGATTTGAGGAAATCCTAACCATAGAGATATCCACATAGATATCATTAATTAAATGAAGTATGGTGTATGATCATGGGAAAAATATAATTATAATTTAATTGATCTAAATAGTTAGTAATGACACATTATACTCATCTATGAAAATGTAAGTCAATCATCACTGTAATGAAGGAGAGGGGATGAATAAAGATGTGTCCAAAATATGTTTATATATATCCTCCCCTTATTGTAATATAATGTTTTTCAACATAATCCACCTATAAATAATTTACATATTAATATATTTATTTTTTGACTATTCATCTATGTTCTTCTTTCTCTCAACCCTTTCTTCATGTATACCACCTACTCTGATGTTTTGTGGGCTATCAATTTCTAATCAAGGATGATAGGATAACCCAAGGATCCCCCAATAGTTCAAAACCAATAATTTAGAGTCCAATAACCCAACATCTGTCCTTATAATCATCATGAGAATCTATGGATAGTTATATGATAATGATACAATGGTAACTAAAGTCAATATCCTTATAATTTATATTCATGTGGATGAACGCCCATTCCACTCCCATTATTTGGATCAATATTTTAGGATGATATAATTGATTTAAATAAATTATTGGATTGTTATTATGACCCATTTGAGAAATTAATGAGGTGATCACTTAATAAATCTTCAATGAATGTAATTTTCATTCACTAAATTTATGAATTAGGGTAGTACAGATAATATTTCCTTAAATAAAAAATAGAATTTGATGATCACTTGATTAAATAAATATGGATAACAATGATGAAACTGTGGGTGTATTCCTTTCATGAAACATTATTTTCTGTTATTTAAATTTTAAATTACTTATTTCATTCATTAAATCATAACTCGTATTATTATTTTTTCTATTGAAATTTTGAATATGAAAAAAATACATAAGCGAAACGTTAAGGGAAACAAAAACAATGACACCTTTATAGATTATTTGGAACTAAAATAGAATGAATTACAAGAAAATAGATTTTTTAAAAAAATTTATAGAAACTACGTGATCAATTTTATGACATTGTCATAGTGATGGGTTGATATTTAATTTCCATTGAGACAATATTAATTCGTGTTTATTAGTTTTCATTTTTTTTTTCCAATTTCTCTATTTTCTCCCCCTATGATAAACACTATATATAGAAAATTATTTTATGGATCCCCATGAATATAGAAATTTCACATTCACCTAGGTTCCCAATGAAGAGAGTAACAACAAAAAATAATGAAAACCCATTACAGTTAGGGAGGATGTCAAGAAAAATAAATAGATGGTTAGTGAGATTGAATAATTTATAGATAAACTAGTTCAGATTAAGAATGATTATAAGGCCCCAGCCTTAAACCTTACTTAATATTGAATTAAATGAGTAATTCACACTGAGGATCTTTTCAGGTTTAGAGTTTTAGAGAATTAGGACATAACTATTACATCTCAAAAGATTACAAAGTAGTCGCTTCTACTAAATTTCCATAAAATAAAAATTCTTAAAAAGAAACAGGTATATTTCCATGTTTTAGGTAGAATGACTTTCCCATGATCCCATCCTTGACCCTATTCCACGCTAAGTCCTGTGAAAAACATTTCAAAAACATGGGATGAGCATAAGAAGCTCAGTAAGGGATACACAAAGAATGAAAACTGTTAGTTTTTCAAAACAACAAGTAAACCATGAATGCTTTATCAATGTAATACTTTTCACCTTCCTGAGGTAGTAAAAACTCTTCACTGAAAAAAAAGTATCATTACATACCTTTTTGTAACCAAAGGATTACCATAAAACCCATATAAAGAACACATAACATATATAAAGGTAACTTGGGACATAAACATACATAAGTGGAATAACCATACGCTCGACTCCCACACATATCACTTAATGGAATAGCCATACGACCAATTTACATACATACTTAATGGAATAGCATACGACCGACTTCCATACCCAATGCATTGGAGGTTATAACGTAACCACCCGTCCTGGTATTCACGGCACCACCCGTCATATGGTTTATAATGTAACCACCCGTTAAAACGTCCAAGTACCAATATAAAATCATAAAACATAAAACCAATATAAAGGAATGATAACATTTCTGCATCACAATATATCATAATAGAATCCTTTATCAAAACCATTTTCAAAACCATTTAAATCATTTAATAAAGAGATTTTGAATCAAAGTGTCCCATACCACCTTGAAGCTTAAAATTTTAAACCATTAATATCCATATAAATAAATCCTTAAAACCATTTTGAAAACATGGATATTAATAAGAACAAATAATTAAAACATTTAAAATGACATTTTGGTTAAAGGGGTTTTACCAAAATTAGAGACACTTGAATACAATAATTGAGGGATAACATTTAGTCAGAACTTCATAATATCATGAGAATAAATGGATTCATGATATAATACTCCAAAGGACAGTATATACACCATATAAGAGTGAATTGGTGTATAACAACAATGAACCATCAATAGAAATGTCAAATGTGATGAAATCCCTTATAAAGAAGGTATCCTTAAATTAAGGAAAAATAAATCTAAAAAATATGAGTGAAAAATATAAATACACCCAATATAAGTGGATATTAAGTGTAAAACAACAAAAGGTCATTCACACATATTCATTGGATGACATATTCAATGACTACATGTTGAACCCAAAGAAATCAAAATTGGGTTAAAAAGTTCCCTTGACAGCCTAACGGCATCACATCAAAATGAGTTGATGAGAGATAAAAAGTGTATCTCATCACCTGGACATAAAATTTACATCAATAAGAATATATGAGAACATATCCCAACATAAAAATATGTAAATTAAAAGACCCAATAAAAGACGTCTTTTAAAAAAGAGGAGGGTGAAAGGTTCCCTTACCGACTTGGGTATCTTTCAAAACATACACCCCATGAAAGAAGGAAAATAGATCATTGATGTAAATACTCATAAACGAAATTATATTACAAAAAGAGTAGAATAATGGGAAGTACATACACCACTAAATGGAATTTGTGGCAAATGTAGCATAAATCTCACGAGAATAAAAGTGAGATGAAAAATCCCTTTCGAAAACTCAGCAGCCTAACGGTGCCACATAAAACTTCCGAATATGGATTGGTGAGATCAAATAGGGTATCTCATCACATTACAATAAAATGTACAGAAAGAGGAATATATAAGAACATCCCCCAACATTACAATGAGGAGCTTAAAAGAAGTGACATAATGGAGAGTACTTAAAAAGAAAGAGAGAGGTTAGATCTCTTACGAAAGTTCGGCAGCCTAACGGCGCCACTCAAAACATCCAAAATGGTTTGATGAGAGATATTAGGGTCTCTCATCACATGAAAATAAAAATTACAGTAAGTGTAATATGAAATATCATCCCAATAACAAGAAATATGAGCTTTTAAAGGAATGACATAAAAGAGTGTACTTAAAAAAGAAAGAGAGGAGTAGGATCCCTTACCTCGTATCCGACTTGACTCGATCGTTCTTTAACGTCCTGAATAATAAGCTTGAGTTAATTTATACTTGATTAAGAACTTTTTTTAAAGTTCATTATTCCTTTTATATCACTTATTTCTATGTTATAAACATTATGTAACCATTTAAGTTAATAATGTTTGTTTTCTCAATATTTGGTTCTTAAGTCGAAAGTGGACTTCTTAGAATTATATGTTGTTCATGTGGTCAAAGGTTCTTTATATAGAGAATGAAATTACCGATTTGGATATCATATATATAATATATATCCAGCATATACATGTATTTATAATATTACATAATCATTTAGAGGTAAGAAATGAAATGAACCGTTTATGGAGACGGTAAGCCGTACGTACGCATGAACGCTACTTTCATTTCATTGTCATGTTAATGGAATTAAAACTAAATGAGAGGTATTTATATTTTAATTCCAGAATTATATTCATCATTTATATGTATCATTCATTATATATATCCATTACATACATATACTTTTAATAGTACATTACATTTGGGGATAAGAAATGAAATGCACCGTTCATGGAGACGGTAAGTCGTACGTACGCATGAACGCTACTTTCATTTCTATATCATACTTTAATGGAAATAAATAATAATGATATAGAGGTATATTATAATTCCAGTATAAAATCATATATAATAACATTAAATCCATCCTTTACACGTCCCACGTATGGCATTAACGAATCACATCACTTTGAGGGGGCGGTAGTCCGCACTTCCTTAAATGAAGATATCGTGTTGACCCATAATGGAAACCATAAAGGTATGCCCAAAATGAAAAAAACAGATGATTAAAGAAGAATATAAACATATTATATATCATATATAAAAATAGTGACATCATAATGGCCACCCTTGAAGGTGTTAAATGAGTATTGAACAATCATCGTTTCGGGAGGCAGAATTTCACCATCCACGGAAACCGTATGTTCTTTAACCATTTGATGTAGTTGTGTGAGAGTGTAGCTCGAATAAATATTATAACAACATCCTAGTATATTTAAGATACTGGTGTTGTTACAAATGAAATAAATAAAAAGAGTTTAGGGGGTTGGAGAAGCAAAATAAAACAAATGAACATGAGAGAATGAATTACCTTAAAAAGTGTAACTCCTTTTGATTTGAGCCAAAAGGCTTCCTTTGAAAGGATTCTTCCAAAAGGGAATCTTCTAGGATGAGTAGAGGGATATGGAGAGAGTAAATGGGCAGCGGTTGGCAGAGACAAAGGCTTGAGGAGTGTGTGAAATGAGGTAGAGGTGGGGTCCTTTTATAAGAGGAGAGGAGGGGCACTTTTGGAAAGTAAAGAAATATTACTTTATTTGAAAATGTGTTTCGGTTTTAAAAGGTCCCACATTGAAATAATTCGTGGATAAGGTGATAAGGGTTAGAAATCCACCCATCCAATAAGTTTTGGGCATGTGTAGTTCATAGATTTTACATTATCTTTCCATTTTATTTAAATCGTCAAATAATGATGTCATCACTGCATCATTATTATGTCATAAATAATTTAAAGTATATAATGTCTAAAAATTATAAAGAAAATACTATGGTGTATGAAATATTTTTATCTTTCCAATTACTATTTATAATCAAAAATCTGATCTTTATAACCTCATGTAAAAAATGTTTTCGTAAAACATCTCTTGTTTGTGTCATTTTTACTTTAACATTTAATAAAACGTTATTTATGTCATTTCCCAACCAAAGTGTCTCCATGGGGTCCCCAAGTTGACCCATGGCTTTTATTGGTCGGCCATGACACAACAAATAAGGTTGGGACATGTGTCTAGGTCATTTCATATTATTAAAGCATTATTTTTACCTTAAACTACACTAATTACCACTAATCGCGATTAAGAACTTAATAAGTTACTATTCACCAAAAAATTATTATAATCTCATTGAACCACATTTTACTTCTTAATGACAACCATTTATGTCGGATTTTTGAAATTCAAAACAAAATGATGGAAAAATTTCATTTAAACGGAAAATCAGTCTTTATAAGTACCACTTACTGGTTTCACTATTCATCAAAAATTGAAGTTTTTCAGAAAATTACCAAAAATTCACCCTAACCTATATTTGATATTCCGAATTCAAAAATGTATTCTATTTTACAAAATTAAAAACATATAAGTCACATTAATTAATTTAATAATTAATTCCCGCTGTCAGAGCAAATAGCGTGTTTTTATAAAACAATAAGTATCAAAAGATTGGCACAAGTTTAAGTCTAATTTCAAAGTGAAATTGATTCCAATGACCACCATTGGTTTAAATGGTAAAAATATATTCCGATTCCACATTAAGACCAATTCAAAAGATAATCTAATCATATAAATAAATAAGATTAAAAAGAGGTTTTGAATTTAAAATACAACATTTTACACTATTCATTAAAAAAACGAACTTTATCAGAAAGATACCAAAAATTTACACAAAGTAAATTTTGATGTCCCGATTCTCAAGAAGAGTTTTATTTGGTCCAATAGAATGTATAAGAGTGAACAAAACTATATTTAATGATTGTTCAACATCAAAAGGTGATAAGTGAACCTTTAGTGAAAACTAGGGCATATACGCCTAAAATTGAATTCTTTCCGTATTTTAAGCCATTATATTTTATTGGATAAATGTAAAAACATTTAAAAACATATATAATCATATTTTAGTTATTTCTATCCATTCCTGCCAATACAACGGCTACATGTTAACTACCATTTAAAATAATATTATTTTATTATTAGAGTGCAACATCAGATTCCCAAGAAACTCGTTGTTGTGTGTTGGGTACGCCATCGAGCATAGCGTCCCATTTAAAGTCATATCAATATTTTATTCACAAATATGGATAAATATGAAAATGTCATATTCTTTATTTACCTGGGGTGTTACATCCTTCCCCCCTTTTGGGAATTGCGTCCTCGCAATTTTAAAATTGCGCTTGGAAACATCCTTGAACGTCCCACATCGGAACAAGAGTCGGTAAAACAATCACTTTAAAATAAAGAAAGATAAGCACAGAGGTCACCCGATTAAACCCATACTAGGATTACAAGTAAGAAAATATGGATATGGAGGAGAAAACAAAGGTTCATGTTCTGATGGACAGTGATAGAAAACATGTTTAGGAGAAAGTTAACAATGAGAAAATCACAAACTTGTGATGGGTTAAACAGTATTCGATTCCTCAGTAGGAAAAGTTAATAGACAAAATTTTTGTTTTAAGTTACTTTTTATTGAGGAATTTATTCATAAGGAAACATAATCACTTATCATGTTGACTCTCAACTTTTATTAGATTCTTTACACAAACTCATATTTTCTCCAAAAGGCGAGTATTTTGGAAGACTTGTTCAAATTAAGAGTACTATAATCAACTTCTAGATAATTACCTAACCCCAAAAAAGAGAACTATATAATTCCCATGTCTTTAGACTTTAACCAAAACCAAAACCCAAAAGATTAGTACAAGATCAGATAACCCAGAAAAGGATAACCCATTAGAAAGAAAATCTATTCTTAATCTCCAAAATTTGTCAAACAAAACCCAAAGTTCAACAAGGATCATTCGATAAAAAAAATTTCCATAAAATTCTTCAAAGCAAACCAATCTAAGATTGAAACCCAAATGTTTGAAGGATTTAG